>BGPR01000149.1:0-60300 GCA_013235015.1 Araneus ventricosus | reverse complement strand
AGTTGCATTGCTCTTACGTAAGCATCACTACAATTCCCTTCCTCCCTTGTCAAAGCAAAATAAGCAAATCGATATCCCCTCCCCTTGGTGCTTACATGAATTTGAACGTCCCCAATTTAATTTTGGAAAAATTTGCAGACTGGATGCTGTAGTACCTGGACAATAGTATCAAAGTTTCAAATTCCAGGTGAATTAAATTTCCGTTTATTATAATAGAAGATAATTCTTGTGTACTAAATAAAGGTATATGAATAAGTTTTCCAATATTTGAGTATAGTTTTCAAAATGTAACCTTTAGTTTGAGAATTATTAACTCTGTTCTCTTAAAACGCATATGTAACGAGTTTCATTACAAAAAAGGCTTGTAGCATATTATTTTATTTAAAACATTATTCAGGGTTAAGAAGGTTATTTATAATCCTTCATATATATTGATTATCGTTGGTTATTTTGAATATAGATTATTATGTGACTATCTATATAATAAGTGTTTATGTGCATACAAACGGATTAATCCAGTTAGCTGTTTATATTTGTGATCGGCTCTAAATTTTCTACCTTACCGAATACTAAATCAAGAAACAATATGAAAAGTTTTATAGTGCCAATAGAGATTAGTAAAATATATATATATAAATGGCATTGTTGTTGATCTTTAAAATTAGGAAATTATTTTTACATTCTTAGACTAATATACTGACGTGTAGACTGAAAATAAATTGGAAGTCAAATATAAAAAAAGACAACTAATAATATGAAGTACAGCCAATATCTAAAAAATACTACAACTAAAACAACAAATAAATTGAAGTCACAGACATCTAAAGAATATCAGCTTTATGCAACTTCAATGATGTCTACATATTTTAGAAACTCACAAATAAAAAAATAAGTAATATAGCGTTCATTTTTTTGGCCCAACGTCTGGTATTTGTCTGGTGTAAGGCGTTTATTTTTTGTTATCTGGTGTTATGGACACGGGCAATATGCAGAATGAGGGCATCTTGAAGATATTCCAGTCACGCCACAGATGGGGATCTTCCGAAAATTATTCCACAGAGATAAATACACCAGAATTCCCTGGCACTGTAGTTTGAATAGGTTCCAAGAATAGAACAGATTCTTGCGGTTATCCTCCATGGGGTGCTAATCGTTCCTCGTTCAGAGGGGGGAAGAGACTCACCGCATGTGGAACATTTTCGTTGGGAGGAAGGCACACTTTAAAACAGATAAAGGTTCTCTCAAGCCTTTTGGAATCGCTTACAAAGAAGACCGAACCACTCTAGAGGGTTAAGAACTAATTAACTTGAAAGTTGAAAATAGCACTGCATTGACTCAGAAATATGTCTAGAATGTCGTGTAAATTTCATGCCGGTACCATTGACCGTGTTAGAGCAAAACATAAGCAAATTTTAGAAATAGGTAAATGAAATAATTTAACGTGCTGAACACGAATATTACATTGGAAAAAGCTGATTGGCCTCGTTTCTAGAGATATTTACGTTTTCTGTGTTATAAAGGTGTTTCAATATAATGCAATATATGCATTATATTATATTATATATTTTTTATATTTATTATATTATTTAATTATTTATTATTATTATTATATTTAAATAATATATCCTATATATATATCCCGTTATTACAATGGAATTTAGTAAGATAAATACAGTGGTGGCAGTAGCATGATGGTGACTTTTCGTCTTTGTTAAAACTCTTCCTCCATAAAATTACCTCGTTGAACTGAATGGATCTTGTTCAGCGATGGAACTGCCCAAAACAAACGGGATATTGGCCCTCAGATTGTAACAGTGGAATCTTTCTCGAAGAAAATGTCCGAGTAACTTCATTTACTACACGTCATCTGCTCTTCGAAAAAGAAGAAAGTATTGTGTTCTGTTGTGACGTTGATGGCCCAATAAAAGAACTCAGCATTGCACATGGTTCCACAATGATGGCGCTCAGGATGCTTTAAAACTGAGTCTCCCCAAGGCGGTTTTGCTGAATAACGGGAATCGAGCTCCATCATACCTGTCTGACACATGCTGTCTACATGAAGGAGACTTCTACTACACTAAACAGCTTTTGGAGATGATTAATACAGTGTATGGCTGGCAAATCTGTGCTGACCTACAGGTAATGTCACTCACTTGGGTTTCCAGCTAAGATATACAAAGTACTGCTTGTTTGTATCTATGGGACAGCTGAGCACAGCTTCTGACACTACATCAAAAGAGAGTTGGCCTCACGAGAGCATCTTGCTCCGGAGAAATGGATGTAAAGCACCACTCTGACAGAACCGCATAAAATCATCATTCCTCCCTTTGCACACTTTGCCTTGTCAAAACTTGGTAAAGCCATGGATAAGAATGCCAGCATTCAAGACTATCTGCATGAAAAATTCCTCGACTCAGTATATCAAAAATTAAAGAAGTGTTTTGTGGAGATCTAGATTAAAACAGCTTTCAGAGACTCTAAGCTTGAGGCTCTTAAGCAAAGAAAACAGGATTGGATGCGTTCTATCAAGGGTCAACAAACTTCCTAGGAAATGAGGACAAGCCGAAAACTACAACAAGGATCTGATTGAGGATATGTTGGCTTTATTTCAAGATTCTGCAATGCGGTGTCACTTTCTTTACTCCACTTGAATTTCTTCCTGATAACTTGCTAGGCTTTGGTATGAGCACGGCGAACGTTTTCATCAGAACATCTGCCAACATGGGAAAACAGTTTACCAGGGGAATTGACCCAAGGCAATCGTATCTACACTACTGTGACGCTCATTAGAGATGCTCCCCACGTCCATTACAAACGCATGGAAAAAAGAAATCAAGAGTCTGAAGCAGATTAATATCAGACCTAATAGATATTATAATACAATATACATTAGGGTGTCCCAAAAAGAAAGTCGTTTGTTTTTTCATACTTCCATTTTTTCTCTTTGTCAAAACAATTAAATAAAGTTCTCATGCACCATGAACCACATGTAGCACCGTGCCTGACTTTGCATCTAAACGTGTCAATCAGTACTTGTGTACTTAAAAGTGAACGTGACTGTATGTTTTGGGCACAATAGTGCAGCCGTGCAAAAGTAGCAAAGTGTTGTGGTAGTAAGGTCTAGTATAATTTTTTAATCAGTGAACAGAACATGGCAGTGGAATTTTTACGTTCTAAAAAAGTGATATTTTTAATAGGGGACATAAAACATCAAATAACGGGTTCAAAACTTCCCCCATTAGACAATTCTCGCAGTTTGTTTTACAATATTCGAGAAATGAATTTAACTGTTATAAATGCAGAATCTCGCTATTCTCGAATGTATTTATGGAAAGGCACGCATATCTACAAATTGTGTGGAGGAAACGTATAACTTGTATCAAATTTGGGGAGACTTACAAAAAAATGCAAAAATTAGTAAGACGTATTAAAGTTGGTACACAAATTTCTAAAAATGACAAAAAATATCGAAAATTTTTTTTGCATTTTCGATGGCCCATAGATTGTAGGGAAATTGATCTAAATTTTGGGATCTGATTATCCAAATATTTTAAAGATTTTAAAGTTTTTTGAGTGTGATAGTCCAAAATTTGACAGAGTATATTTGCTTTTCATCTTTAAGGACTTTTTCCATTCTTAAAATAAATCTAATTAAAAAATTTATAAATAAATCAATTCCTTGGGTGAAATGGGTTATCATAACTTGCTTGTTCACTACCCAATCGTTTCTTGTTTGTTTTGTATTATGCCTCTATTGAGCTCATCACTACCTAACTGATATTCACAAAAACGACTTTTTCAAACTCAATATAATTCTTTACACAGAGTTTATTTTATTTGAATCTTTGCAGTACACTATTATTGTTTCATTCATTTCTTCTTGGTGAGAAATGCCAACACGAAAAGTATCGACTCGTTAAGAGAAAAATGTTTGAAAAGCTGGCAGATTCAATTACATAATACTTTCAAATAAGAAAAAATATTCAATCATATTGCGTTAAAATAGTGTTTTAGTGCTTTTTATAAGTTGGGAAATTAATAAATAAAATTAGAGCTCCTCACAGTATATTAGTTTTGTCTCTGCCTTTACAAACTTTAAATGCATTTTTTCCTCAGATTTTATTTTTCATGCAAGTTTTCTATTCCCAAGGTTTTTTTTCTGTATCAAGATAGAGTCTGAAATTTTTTGTAGATACTTTCAAATATATGTTCTATAAGAATTAGCTATGATTTAGGAATGAGATTCTAGTTATTTTTTTAATTAAAAGTTGATATTTTTAGAATTTTCATGTTTTTCAGGTTTTTTCACAAAATTAACTTATCAAAAAATAATAAAAAGAGTCAGATCATCAATCCCATGCTAACTTTTGTTCTCAAGAATACAAGAAATTTAATTCTATTTGAAATAACTAGTAAATATTAAAAAATTAGATTTTATAAGAGTTTAAAAAAAATCTTTAAAAAAATTTCAATTTTTTTCTCAATTTTAAATAATAATAGCTCTTGTAAATGACGTTTTAAATCGGAATCTATATTAATATAATCCAAAATAAAGTCAATTATTTTATTTGATATTACTGTCTCCAAAAAAAGTTTTAGGGTACAGGTAGGCCTTTAGCGGCGATAACAAGAATTTAGGCTTATCGCAATTTGTTCTACATTGCAACGCATGATGCCCTTCGGAAGTTAATGAAAGTAGATGGACGATATTAGTCCTTGCAGGCCAAAGAGAGCCTGGACGACGTGATGGAGTGGATAAAAATGCTAGACAAAGAGGAAAGAGGACATTGAGTTCTGACAGAGAAGAAATCAAGAATCAAAGATACTTCCGCTTCAACATCCTCGGCGTCATAGAACCATTGCAAGAAGATTCCTCTTTGAATTCTAGTGAATTGGATTCAGAAGATTTCCCAACACTGATCGAAATCACAGAACCTGGGATAAGTAAATCAGTAATAAAGAACATTTTATTACTCCCAAAGTTAGTTGTTGTATTAGACAGGTAGCAGTAAGTATGAGATTGTTATTCTTGAGCCATTATTGATGTATTTGGATGTAACATTGACGAATTTCCGATAAGTAAGTCTTCAATTCAAAGAATCCGAACAGAAAACGGAAGGACAAAGTATGAAAACATAAAAAATTGATTTCCAAACAAGGAACCTGATGTAGTGACTCTACATTAGATATGCAAAACTGTTGCTTCTTGAGTGCTCTGAAAATCAAAAATGAAGAACGGGGTTTGCCGATAGTTACTTCAGTACTTAAAGAATAAATATGCTGTGCGAGACTGAATAATTATACAGGCAGAACAGACGCAGGCTTTTTGAAGGCGATCTTAGATTGGAATCTCGAAGACAAGTCCAAATTCTCTGTTCTGAGATACTAGTTTGAATACTATGCTTCAATGGTGCTTTCAGCGCCCCTCGAGCAAACATTTTACAGGAATGCTTTTTTTTCCTCTTGCCGCCATCAGTGTATACGAACTGGTATGTAAAGAGCCGAATTCGTGAAATTCAAAGTTACAATAAGCCCCGATATACCACTTTGCAAAAGCTCAAAAAATAATTGGAAAATATAGATCTCACTAAAATACAGTGCTATACAGAAACAATGAAAGGTTCCAAACCGTACTGAACGTCCTGAAAATTTGTTTGACTTACTGCGCTGAACCAAACTGTGTCAGTGGCGAAGATCATCAGTTGATTCGAACTTCTCTCGTATTTTAGGTGGACAGATAGAAAAAAATTAAAAACAGGATTCCGGCGCAGTACCAACTAGATGGGATAGTCTGGTTTACTTTAAACTATCGTTATTAGTTCCATGCTGAATTAAACACACGGATAAGTAAGTATTATGTTCAGACATCTTTGTTATTATGGCAATCAACGTTTAACCATAGTTTCGCAATTGTTTGGTATTAAGCACTTACAAAGATTTGTGTTTTTGAAATCATTGAAGCTTACGAAAAATTGAGTGCGAAAGTATTAGAAACTTCTTTACGAAATTTGTACATTTTATGGTGTTCTGACGCGACAATGTAGTCTTGTTACTTTTTGATGAGACATAAACAAAAGATTGAGGATAACCTTGAACTGGAAAGATTTTGACCCACATGAAAGATACACTCTCATCGAAGAACTTTATGGTTCATGTGTCTGTATATTGAGGTTGATATTGATTTTGTAGTTTTTATTTAGTTATTGGATATATCATCTCACCAATACTAGTATTTGACTATTTTTCAGAGAAAAGTATATGTGTTCATCCGATTCAAACCAGATATTGTTTTTTCTGAGCTCTGAAATTGATGATAGTTTTCTCGGAGTCCTTTTCATGGGCAAGACCTGCTTCGTTTTGGCAAAAGACTGGTCTCTAAATGCTTTAGAGCAATGTAGAATGCAGTATAAGTGAAAGAGCGAAATACTGCGAATTCCATGGTTTTAACTAATTGAGGAGGAACAAACATTTTGTAATCGTAAAGACACATTTGAGATCTATCCTAGGAAGCTGGAAAAAAGCAAACATGTGAAAAGCGAAAAATATTGCAGTAATGTTTATTTCACTGTAATAGCGGTAATAATATCTGCTTTGAATAAGGTTCAGTGTCTTTTACAACGATAACATTTACAATCTTTTCCAAGAATTCCCTGCTTACAAGATTTAACGTTCTAAGTTTGAACCTAGAATCATCACGTTCCCACTTTATCTCCATTGCAACTAAATTTACTTTTAGTTTTGTAGTCGAAATTAAGAAAAAAATAGAGGTATGCGTATTCGATTTTGGGTAATATAAAATTTCATTTTGGGATCAATCCTACAGTAATAGATCTGATTTTTCTAAACAATGGACTAAGCATTAAAAAAACTGTAGCCTATGATTCATGTGTTTCTTTTGCATCATACTTCGTGTTCAGCACATTGAATTTATTAGAAATTATTCTTCATCCTGCAGGCTAGGAATTTTGAAATTTGTTGTCCTGATGATAAACCTTTAAAAAATAATTAAATTGAAGGAGAACATGCATGAAATAAAATTCGTATAATCGAAAGTTAAACGTTTAGGCTTTAGAACGCGTAAAAATATTTTTTCGATGGACATTTTTCTCGAAAATTCCGGCGAAAAACGTGATCTGCGTGAAGTCGTTGAGTTTGAAAAATAGATTACTCAGCATTTTCGCATTCTGAAGGATCACTGAGTTGATTGGAAAGATACAATCTTCAATGATGAAGATCGCTGAGTCAATGGGCTTAATTATTAAATGTTGTCTGGTCAATATGAATTAAATACGTGTCATTCTACCCTATGTCCAGCTGGGTTTCAGTACAACCTGCCTATTTTCATCCAAATCGGTTTGGTAGTTTCACGTGAAAGCGAACAAACATACAGACAGACACACTTTCGCGCTTATTATATTATTAGTTGATACCGACTCGGCGAAAATCGAGTTCTTTTTTTTTTAATTCACATGTAAATACTTTGCTGCATTTTGAGAGGGAAAGAAAGTTCTGACGGTTGACTTCATTGACGGATGACAGAGTTCGTAGCATGCGTATGCTGATATAGTTATGTAAATGTTATTCTATGCCACAAATTTTTTTTCTATTTAAACGGATGTAGAGGTTGTGCTGGACACGAACACACCATATAGTTGCTCATGAAAATGGGTTTTATTAATGTCAGCTTCATCTAGTGTCTAGCCTGGTCATAAACATTTTACAGGAGTTTACCTTTGAACTGAGATGATAAACTTTTCGGTATTATCAAGGGTGTGATTAAAACCTCCTCTCCCTCACATCAGTATACCAGTAGCTTCAGGATGACTTGGACCTGGGGTGTAATTTGTAACTACTTGCAGTCTCGCGTAAATCGAGGCCACGTATTAGTAGTACTGGCACACCGACTTTCAACTCGGATCTTTCGGAGGGGCCCTGACAACTAAGATGTTGAAGAGCTCTACAGAATATGATGTTCTTGTTATGCCCATTACCGCATTCCAGATGGATATTCTGTAATACACTGTGAAAATTAAAAAACATCGAGAGAATATTCACTAACATTGGATCATTGTGTAACCATATTAAAAAGCTGTGAATGCTACGACAATCGGAACAGGAAGTGTAGCCCCTTGCGTTGTTTATGGTCAAAGAAAGCAATATTTTCAATAACATTAACATGGCACAATCCCCGCGGAAATAGTAATGGCTTGAGTTTATTTCTATAAGTATAAAAGTATTGTTAGAAATTACGTTAAAAATATATTTTAAACTTCATCAACAGAAAACATTTCATCCTCGAAATTAATAGCATTAAAGATCATTTTCTTTGTCTTTAAATTAAAAAATATTTATTGTGTAATAATAATTTCAAAAGTTATTTAAAAAAGTCTAAGATTAGCTTAGGCTGTTAATTTTCTTTATTTAATCTAAATTATCTTAAGAACTAATTAATCCTTGAAAGTTGAAAATAGCACCTTGGATAGAAATATCTAAAATATCAAAAAAATTTCAATTAACGCCCCTGCTTGAGGAGGAGTTCTTATAGACAGATACATGTGTATTTCTGCCTTATTTTATAGATATTTATAAACATAACAAAATTTTCAATTATGAAGGTGAATTAGTCTAAAGTCAAATTTTCAGAAATAAAGGTAATAGTTCAAAGTCAACTGTTGCCAGATAACGAGTAGCTATAAATTTGTGTTATTTCCAAATCCTGTCTGCACTAATTAATTATTAAAATTTAAAAAATTAATAAAAATTAAAAGAAAAATGCAACAGAAAATCATTTGATATCATTGAAAAGGTAAAGGTTTTGAACTTTAAGGTGGTATAAAATAATTTTCATACTGCAAAAATTTGTTCCGATACAGCAGAAAATGATCACGTGATAGCTATTTAAAAATAATTTATTACATTAAGGATTTGAGAAGGTGTCTCCGTAAGTGATGCTCCAGAACTGAGTTCTAGTTTGTGCCGGGTTCAAACAATTAGATAAAGAGTATCACAAAACAGCCTTCGTTTGGCTGCTTAGAAAACAGGGAAAATTGCCACAGGAGATGGAGTCGAAAATTGATCCAATTCTGTCAAGAGAAAAAAATGGCACCTCTAGAAGGCTCATAAGTTTTCTGCAATCCTGAAGGATCACGTGACATTGGATTGAAAAATAAAAATACCTCAATCGTGAATCACGTATTGTAATTATTTAATTTTATCTGTAGTCTAAAATAATTAATTTAACATGATTTCACCTTCCCTATGTTCATGTTCCTTTTGTCTCACTAACTCTGCCATTTGTCATCCTAAATCGGTTTGATTATTTGTCGTAAAGTCTAAAAAAAAGACAGGACACTTTTATATCATATTATTAAGGATTGCGTAAAATTAGTCAGATGGAGTCTGCAGATAAATTATGAGGACAAGGCAGCAAGGAGGCTACATTGGAGAAAACTATTTTCTCTCACGATTCATAGCCCAAAATTTGATAATGAATCTGAATTTAAGATGACGTCTTTGCTAAATGATCACTTAAAAAGCAATTAGTTGAAGGTATGGATGGGGTGAGGCTGGAATTGCAGCCGCGAGTTCTGAGTCATTTCATAAAAAAAATGACTATACACAACGACACCTTCTTATCAAAATAAAATGCATGCTAATGTAATCACTTATATCAACGAAGTATTGAAATATTGCATTTAGAAATTAAAATACCACAATGAACTTATTTGTTAAACTAAAACCTCCATTTTCATCCCATTAAATTTTATACAAACCTAAAAAATGAGTAATTAGAGCGTTATTAGAACAAAATTCAGTTGTATAATTTTAAAATATTTGATGTTTTTGTCATTTTTTCCAAACTAGAACCCCTTGCTCGAACTCAAGATTTATATTTTTCCATAATTTTCGTTGATTAGCATGTAATACAAACTTTTTGGTGCCCTATTTAATTCGATACTCGGAAAATTTATTATTTTTCGACAATTTTAAATATTTTGTTTTTTTTGTAATTTGCTTCTAACTTTAGACTTTGGAACTGAAGACTAAAAGTATATTTTTCCATATTTTAGTATTAGCATGGGTGATACACATGTTTTGCGTCATATTTGAAACTGATAACAGAAAATGATTTTTTCGACCATCTTTACTATACAGTCGAGTGATTCGTGGGATCAGATCATTTGAAGTTCCCTGTGTTTTCTCCATGAATTACTTGATCACTGATTTAGTTATAATATATATATATATATATATAACAAATACGTGAACAAACATAGAGAAATGCAAAAGCAACATATACAAAATAGACATTCAAATAAAAACAAAATGTCAAGAAAAAATTTGGCGGTAAGAAAAAAGCTGAAAGTGGAATATATATATAAAAGGGAAGATAAAATAATATAATATAAGCACAACGCAACGAATGCGCAAAATGCTGCATTCAGAAAGTGAGAATATATCAATATCATGAAAGAAAAAATATTAAAATAAAATAGAGACTGTGTAATGGTAAAAGCGTATAGATGCTCATCAGGTAAGTAAAATCTTAATGAACCTGGTGTAAATTAGTGAAATCATATCGTTTTCGCGAACAGTGTTGCATGCTAAAAAAACACTGTCCTTACCCCGAACATTATAATAAACAAGAAGACATAAGAATTAACAAACCCTGAGCGATAAAAAATTCAATCAAGAAACAAATCTAACACCTTATAAATAACCTAGTAATGAAATTCTACTCCTTCTAGAACCTTAATTAATGGCTTTAGATGAAGTACGGATTGTATATTAGAGCTATGCTGCGCAGTTCTTAATACTGTAGGGTTCTGCCAGACAGGTCTAATGATTACCCTGAAAAACGCATCTTTAAGTCGTTTATTAACGGATTTCAAATTCAAATATTATTTAATACTACATTTCACCATAATTTTTAACTACACTAGTTACACTATTTTTAAATCACATTTCCTTTTTATCATCTTTCATTAATTTATTTACACCTTAATTTTTAAATACACCTTTCTTTTATCATCATCCCTTAATTTTATATTACTACTTAATTTTTTACACTTCTTTCCTTTTTTCGTCATTTCTTTAATCTCTTCGCTTCCTCATTGTTCCTTTCATCCTTTTTTTCCATCAGATTTCCTAATTTTCATCGACACCCCCAACCTCAGAAGTAATTTGATTTTTCGAAAACATCCGGTCACTACGTTCGTTCAGTTTTCCTCACCGTCTCCGTTGGTAGCATCTCTCCTAGGTTAGCAATTTTATTTGTATCATTCAATTCTTGGTTTATCATAATGTTCAAAGGACAGTGTTTTTTAGCTATATGCTCAACACGTTCCAGAAAATTATTATGATTTACTTAATTTTAACGGTTCGTATAGATTTTATTTTCTTACCCTGATGAGCATCTATACGCTTTTACCGATTTACTACAGTCTCTCCATTTTATTTTAATATTTTTTTACTTTCATGATATATATATATATATATATATATATATATATATATATATATATATATAATTATATATATAAATATATAATTTTCCAAAATTCCTCAATATTTATTTAAATCATTTTCGATTAAAAAAATAGATTTTTTCAAATAATTAACGCGAAAGAAATTTAATTGAAATGTTTCATTCAAAATGTATTCATTTAATTTATCTTATCAAAATATTCAGTCGAAAATACAGTTTTAAAAGAATCAAATCATATACACTGAAGAACCAAAACATTATGACCGCCTACTCAATAACGCGTTGCGCATTCTTTGGCCTTCAAAACAGCCTGGCATTGTTGCCACAAGTTTTTGGTACATGATTGGAGACAGGTTGTACTGAATGTCTAAGCAGCGGTCATGCAATGTCGAGATATTCGGGCATAGTGGTGTTTGAGCTCTGAGCTCCTGCTCCATGACATCTCAAATGTGCTCCATCGAATGAAGATCCAGCAAGTTAGGTGGCCAGGACATTAAGTGGAATTAATCAGTATGCTCCTCAAACCACTCCAACACAATCCGAGCCTTGTGACATGGGGCGTTGTCCTGCTGGAAGTTTCCATTTCCAATTGGGAAGATAAGCGCCAAGTAAGGGTGCCAGCCAACTCTCTTCCTCTCATCCATTGTCCAGTTTCGATGTTCCCGGGCCCACTGAAGGCGAAGTTGACGATGACGCTTGGTCAACTGAGGCAGACGAGTGGGACGTCTGCTGCACAGTCCCATATCCAACAGTTTCCGCTGAACTGTATGTTCCGAAACGCTTGAGCTTGGAAATGCAGTGAATTGGGCTATGAGCTGAGCCAATGTCTGGCTCCGATTTTGCTTTACCAAGCGGGACAATCTCCGACGTCCTTTTTCTTTGATGACGCGTGGACGACCAACACCTTGGGTCTATTGCTGGTGTCACCGTCATTGATCCACTTTGCATGAATACTGACAACGGCAGATCGTGAACAACCAGTTCGGTGATACTCGTTCCGAGTCTTCGGGCCATTACGATCTGTCCCTCTATCAAATTCGCTTAGATCAGCAGCTTTTCCCATCACTCGCAAAAGTAAGTGCAAGAATGATTACTTACCTCCTCCAGCAGCAGTTAAATACCATTCTCACTTAGCCACGTGCCCTCCATGTCATTCTGACGAGTTCATTGAAAACTGTGGGCAGGGTCATAATGTTTTGGCTTGTCAGTGTATATTAAAAATCATTTTGAATTATTGATTTTTAAGCTTATTTATTTGAAACCTTCCGCCCCCCAAAAAAAAATTAAAATAAAAGTTTGAAACATTTCTTTGAAAAAGAGTAATCAATAATACTTTTTTGCATTCTTATACGAAAGTTAATGGCTTATAGTGTCAAAAAATTGTTTATGATCTTTAATTCAATGCATATACAAAATAATTCCGCTTCGGAAATTAGTTGTTTTCTTAAGAAGAAAAGAAATCAAACTTCCTTTGAAAGATTGTATATTCTTCTAGAGTTATTTTGAGAAAATATATAATTATAATAAAATATTATAAATATAAAGTTTCTCTAATAATAATATTATAAATATAAATTTTAAAGTATTGAATTATTATTGTCATAGAGTTTCTTGTCTTTTCGACGTTATAAAATTCGATTGAAACAATTCTTCTCAAGTGTGACTATATTGTTGACTAATTAGTTTTGTTATGTTAATAGTTATTAAAAGCGCTCTCGAACTTAAATATGAATTTTGCAGATTTTTCTAAGTATCTACATCTAATGTCGGATTACTTTTATAACTCCTATATTTACTTTGATGTTGCATGTTGAATTATACACGTTTTCAACCAAAAATAATGATAAATCTGTTTCCTTACACACATATGCCCGTGTCCAAAATTGAAGCATAATTATATAAATGAGAAAAATTGGAAGCTAATATGGAAAGAATGGTTCACAATCAGTTCTGGAGAATCATGGAACGTAAAATAGTCAGAATTCTCTTTTTACAATGAATATTCAGTCACAAGGGCATTTGGTGGAACGACCAAAAAGTTAAAAAGAAGGAAATGATTTGATCTCACCCGTTCTAAAGAAAGCTGATAATAATTCGCAATTTCCATAATTGATTTTGTTTGCTGTGCTCAAGCCATTGATGCTGCCCAATGAACTAATGTGCATTTTATAAAAAAATAGCACGTATTTTTGGAAATATATAAAGGTTTTCTTAAAAAATCCCATATTTCATCGCATGTTCTTTTCTTATAACATGCAGAGATTTCAACCAAATTATACGAAACTAACAGAACGTGTGACAGTCGGCCATCGAAGTTTTATATTAAAATTAAAAAACAATAATTTGAATATTCAAGGAAATATGAGTATCTGTATCCAGCCAAGGTCTTCCTTAATCTTGAACAAATACTGTATATCGGGGAAAATGAGTTTAAAGAATACGGGAAAATTAGTATAAAAATATATTTTTATTTTTTATTACATTTAATTCACAACACAAATGTGTTTGTTTAGATGTAATTTAAAAAATCTTAAGACTTAAATTTAATGTGAAACAAGAAAAGTATTTCATTAATTTCTGGGAGAAATAAAAAGAATTATGTTTATAACTGAAAAATGTTAATGATGCAAATGCATATCGTTTTAGAGAGTAGAACTAAATTAATTTGGAAAAAAATATCGAAGTTCATTACAGCTCTACTCTTTTATAAAAATCAAGGGAAAACATGCGTTCTATTAAATAATATAATAAAAAATGAATTTTTTTTCTAAGTTGAAATGTCTGTTTCTCATCCATGAACGGCATTTCATATTTCTTTCATAAGATATGAAAGGAACTTAGCAAATATTTCCTTTTTACTGAATATGTAAAAATCAGCACAGCTCTCTCAAATTACTGCAACTCGTGTTATAAAATGCATTTATTTTGTCGTAAGTAGATCGAAATATACAGGATGATGGATATAGCAAATTTCTTAATCGCTAGAGAGACGCATACGCTTCGAATTAGAAAAATGCTTCGAACGAAGTAAAATTATGTATTTTATATTTTTTGAATGAATGTGCTTATGCATTCAATGCACTGCTGAAATTTTAACATTTAAATTTTTTCTCTCAGACAGATCAAGTTATGAAGTTTCGAATATCGCTATTTCAGATGATTTTAGATACTTTCAATGGCTTCATATCTCGTTCAGTTTCAGTCGCAAAACGGAGGGGGCATCTTCGTTATATATATTATTGTCAAGCATATTTTACTAAATGTGAGTAACAGGAACAGGGGACTGAAAGAAATTTAGACTTTGCAATTTTTTCAGCATCACGTTTATTGACTGAAACAGCGTAAAATATAAGTCTTTACGTTATTTAAAATCCACTATTAGAGTGGACCCCTCTATATCTTATTATCAATTAAATCACTAATTTTTAAAACTCAGTTATATCTCTGAGCAGAAAGATATCTTACTGGTGCCACAAACTAACCACTCAAATTAAAATATTAATAAAAGAATAGCGTGTATAAGGTAATAGTTATCAATAAAACTCTTTACAGTTTCTTTCACGATATAGCTTTCAACATAATCATTTCAATAATTTAGATAAAAATAAAACGGATTGAAAATCGCATTTCTTACCTTCTGATAGGCCATAATACCACTCATTGTTTTAGTATAGGCATTTGGCTTTAAATCAGAAATAAAAAAATGTCAATACATGATTTGTGATTAACCCTCTGAGTGTTTCACACGTATTTCTATGTTGACCTTGGACTACCCCAAAAGCGTAAAACACGCATTTTATCGTGTGGTTGAAAACACCCCGAAATCGGTTTGCACTGAATTTTACGTTCATTGTGAACTGCTTCTAAATGGTAACACACGCATTTTTCCGAATTTCTTACCCCCATTCTTGGTTTGACATCTTGATTGATTATCTGGGGAGAGAACGGTCAGCACAATGAAGACTGATAAGGATGTACTTACTGCAAATTAGGGATGTCAGAGGATCTGAGACCCCTACTCGCCTACGGTTTGAGGAATTTTAATGCTATTTGCAGTGAGGTTATTTTTCAGGAAGAATTGCGGTGTCCGATTTTTTTTCGCATTGTGTGTGTCGGAATTTGGAATCGCATTCCGGATTAGTTCGGTTTAATGTCAGCCTGGTTTGATGCTGTATTATGTTTCAAGTGCTATTCTTTTAATACAATTTATGTGATATAAGATTTTTTCATTGCATCAATGTTTTAAAGATCCATCTCGAATGGTTACATAAAATAGATATTGTGGTTTAAGTAAAATAGATTTTGTTCCAATACCGCATTCAAGCATAAAAAAATTAAAAGAATGGGAGTTGCTAAGAAAATATGCTATTTATATATAGTTGAACAGTGTTCTTGAATCAACACATTTTACCTGCATTGAACTAGTTTTATGATATTAATCTAAACTTCTTTCATATTAATAATCTCCATCTACTCATTTTTCCTTTATAAAATTAGAGTAAAATTAAATTTTTGTCAAAAAATATCTCAAATTTTAAGGTATATGAAAATGATGCATTATTTTTATTGTTTTATCTTTCAGATCAAATCGAAAGTTTCAGTTTTACAATGATTATTTCATTATATACATTTGATTTTTATTTAAAAAAATAATTTTCAGGTTTAAGTGTAATTTTTTTAGACTAGAACAGATTTTAACTTCATTATTACACTATTTAGAAAAATATCTTTTAAATTCATAAAAATTACAATGAAAAAATTCATTGCAAAAAATAATTATTATTTTATTATATAATTATTAGTCGGAAATTTATTTTTAGGTCACTCGGAACTGAAAAAATAACGTACATGGAAATAAATGTTAAAGAAAGTGGAAGAAAATTTTATTTTTTACATTGTAAAATATTTTCTTTTTGTTAAAGGCAGGGCAAAATATAGTTTAGATGAAACGTTAAGAACAATATCGACTAAATTTGATGTTTGGGTGTGTGATCTTATCAGACTTTTAGTTATCTTTTTAAGAGTCTGATAACAACTGCAGCTTAATTGTCTTAAGTTTATTTCAATAATCAGTGAAAATATTTATTTCTTCCTTAAAATGTAAGAACACAAAACCATTTCTAAGAAAATATTAATGCTTACTTCAATGATACTGTATTTATGCATTAGTTCCTTGAGCGTTATAGTTTTGATGATATGCATTCTTCAGTAAGTGATCAAATCTAAATGCCTAAATTGCATTGCTTTTGGTAAATCTTATGCTAATTGCGAGTTGAATTTTAATAAATGCTATGAGACAAGAATTCATTAATATGTGTTACAAACCTTTGATGCATCCCGACACGTTATTAACAAGTTTGAAGACAGTACTTCCAATAATAAAAGTAGTCTCAGGCATTGAATTATTTTCAAATTCCACCGTCACATGCTAGACAATGTGTTTTATCGCAACATCTTGTGTGTGTGCTGTAATTTGTAAAGTATAATTTTTTTAATAAAATTCTGATTTATATATACGTTTTTTTTTTCATTCTGAGCTTTAACGGATAATAATGAGACTCTTATTTATTTTCCAAGTTGTATGATATATTTGAATTAGATCTATAATTTTATTTTTTTAAAAAAAGAGTAAAGTGTCAGTTTTATGTTAGTTAAATTTCCTTTATATTTGGTATGAAAAGGCCCAAAAATATTTTTCAATACCACACTGACAACGTCCAAGACATCTATAAATTGTGAAAAGGCACCTGAAAAATTTCGAATAGGTGTTAGATTTTCTCCTTATTCTTTGATTTTGCCAAGTTTGCAAAAAATTGTCTGTAGAAAAAAAATTCAATAATGTTTTACTTCGTAGCTAGCGCATTTTCGTAAAATTGATAGAAAAAAGTTTGATCGTTTTTACTTTCTAGTAAACGAAGTATACAAACAGAAAGTATTATAATCGTCAATCGTAAATTTCAACACGAGATTTTGATTAATTTCCACGTTTTAGACCTCCCTGAGTCCGAAAAACACAATTTTGGAATTTTGTTTGTGAACACGATAACTCAAAAACGGTTGAAGCTCGAAAGACGAAATCTGGTGTATGGACTTTATACAAAATTAGTATATTTCAATCAATTTTTGGATAAAGTCCGTAAACGGGAAATTTGTCTGTTAGGGTTAATATGAACACGTTAGCTCAAAAACTTAAATAGCTAGATAGATAAAATTTGGTACACAGTTTCAAAAATTAGGAATGTAGGTCCGCATTAAATTTTGGACGAAATCCCTCGAAACGTTAACTGTCTGTCGGTTTCTGTAATCGAATGCTTGTGAACACTGTAATTCCTAAACGCAACGACTTAGATAAATGAAATTTGGTATGTGGTCTTTTAACCCTAATTGTCCAATTTTCGTTTCAATCGGGTGAAAACAATCTCTAATACCCCTGAAACTCAATATACCATTACTTTTCGATAAAAAAAATTATAAATAAAGAATTAAATTTAATTTTGAAAAATTGGCGTCTGGATGCTCTAGTACCTGGACCTAGTATCAAAGTTTTAAATTTCAGGTGAATTAAATTTCCGTTTATTATAATAGAAGATAATCTCTTGCGTACTAAATAAAGGTATATGAATAAGCTATTTCTTTCAACATTTAGTGCATTGGTTTTCAAAATGTAATCTTTAGTTTGAGGATTAACTCGCCCTCTTGAAAAGCATATATAACAAGTTTCAGTACAAAAGGCTTGTAGTATATTGTTTTATTTAAAACATTATTCAGGGGTTAAGAAGGTTATTTATAATCCTTCATATGTATTAATTATTACTGGCTATTTTGGAATATAGATTATTATGTGATTATCTATATAATAAATGTTTATGTGCATACAAAACGGATTAAGCCAGTTAATCTCCGTTTATATTTGTGATAGGCTCTAAATTTTTTACCTTTTACCGAATACTAAATCAAGAAACAATATGAAAAGTTTTATAGTGCCATCAGAGATTAGTGAAATATATATAAATGGCATTGTTGTTGATCCTTAAAATTAAGGAAATAATTTTTACATTCGTAGACTATTATGCTGACGTGTAGACTGAAAATAAATTGAAATCAAGAATATAAAAAAGACAACTAATAATATGAAGTACAGCCGATATCTAAAATACAACTATTAATAAACATCAAATAAATTGAAGTCACAGACATCTAAAGAATATCAACTTTCATGGAACTTCAATGATGTTCATATTTTTAGAAACTCACGACATGAAAAATAGGTAATATAGCCTTCAATTTTTTTGGCCCAATGGTCTGGCATTTGTCTGATCTAACGGTGTTTATTTTTGTCATCTGGTGTTATGGACACGGGCAATATGCAGAATGAGGGCAGTGTAATTTTGTCACACAACAGGTGGGACCTCCGAAAGCAGTAAAACCTATTTTGAATAGGTTCCAAGCTGAATAGAACGGATTCTTGCGGTTAGCCCGCCGCTTCCAGGGGGGTTGCTGATTGTCCACAGTTCAGATGGGGGGAAGAGACTTGATCTGCTGCGATTTTGGGAAAATCTTCTGTTGGGAGGAAGACACACTTTTCAAACATATAAAGGTTCTGCAGCCGCTAGCTTTTCGAATCGCTTTAGAGAGAAAACTGAACAACTCAGAGGGTTAAAATACAAAAATAACATATATCTGTCGAAATTCATTTTAGTACAATTTGTAAGGATCTCTAAAAGAACTACTCCCAACTGCAGTTATTTTTAAAAAATTAAATTATTAATTAATATTTTGTAAACATATTTCTTAAATAAATAACTAATTGTGAATGAGTCATTTGCGAGTTAGTACGTTACTAAACAATCTACTTAATTCTCCTACAGAAGTATCTTACCGTTATAGTTTCGTAAACGCTGCATAATATTTTTTTGCAATAGTTATAAATTTTCATAAAATAATTTTTCACATATCTTCAGCTTTTCTCTACTCTCACGAATATTATGAATAATTCTGTTTCTTACTTTTGACTGCCATTCCTTATAAGAAGATTGGCATCATGAAGTTTACTGCATCCGTCTCACCTTTTCTTCAGCTATCAGTCTTGCATGGAAACAGACATACTAACAGAGTTGCAACTTTTCTTCCTCAGTGATGTCTAAAACGTCGAAATTCATGAAAATGTTGAGGTGACATTTTTTACGATTACTAATCTTCCTTTGTGTACGCTTGCACAACGAGAGGAAGGAAATTATCTGTTTGGAAATAAACAACTGCGAATGTGACTGTTAGATTGCAAACATTGCATCTACATCATTTTTCGGCTTTATCAGCATTTTTAAATATTTAAATCTTCGCCACCAATGTTTCTTTCGTATCGTGTGGCATCTTTGGCAACTTTTGAAATTTAAACTGTAATTTTTAACAGTTTTATTAAAAATCTAAATTTGTCTTAATTATTTACTTAGTATTCGACTTAAATATTAATTGTCTGAAATTTAATGTCTTTCCATTAATGCTTCAACTGTATTAAATTATAGATCAAATTTTTTCAACGGGACTATTTACTCGTCATCTTGTTTCGCGGATGAATTTTTATATGAATAGGCTTTGGCTTCTCTTAATGGAAGCATTTTCCTTTGTCTGATTTAGATTGCCATTTTACACTGAAAGTAACCGACGCACGTCTGGAGGTTCTCGAGACCGTTGGGATTTAATTCCTTTGGTTCTCGGCCTCTCAGACGCGCAGAAGATTTTATGAGAAATGTCCAAGTAAGAGGAGATGAAGTAAAATAAAAAAACTGTGTTACTCCGTTAATATTAGAAAAAGAAAGTGGTATTGAGTGTTGTCCGAACGATCTACAAGACCAGCCTTTGATTTTCTCGTCTGTGTTGAATGATGACCGAAACGACCTAACATCCAATGTTCTGGGTTACCGCAGGAAGAAATTTTTGTTGGCCTTGAAAGTAGAGAATGCATTTAGATCACACATCGTGTGTGTTAAGGCGGTAAAATTCGCACTCTCATCAGTGATGCTATAAAAAGTGATTACTAAACTGTTGGTGATCTGTGCGACAGTTTATTTCTACATTTCTCAATTATCATGGTCATCAAGGAGTGCCCTCTGAAATATTGGTGATTGGTGTGGCAATGTGCACGGTTTCTTCAAGAAAATGTTTCAAGTGTGTCTGGTCTATCAAAAAAGCTTTAGCTCGACAACCACAAAATATAACGTAAATTAAGAGATCTCTTTTTTACTTCAATTTTTTATTTTTAGTATATTGTGCAATTTTCAAAGTCTGCAATGTTCTTTTCATATTAATGTGTAGCTACATTTATCATTTGTGTTTTTATATTGATTGTTATGTGCATCGTAATTACTATTAATTCATATAATATGGCAGAAATACTTAATTAAACATTTATTAACTAAAAAATATTTTAAATTTATAACTTGATTCTGTTTCAGTTTTCTCTAATTATTTTAAATAGCGCAATGTTTCTTATATATTCAGTTTATTAATTTCTTTAGCGGCTAAGTATTTTCAGGTGTCACAAATGTAGGTGCATAATTAAAGTTCATCAAAATTGTATATTTGATGTGTTTTATATTTCATCACCCAGTATTGATTTAATAATATATATATATATATCTAAATTTTATTCAATAGGGCACCTATCTAGCATTAACGTTTTTTAAATAACATCCCAGTACAAATGCCGTGACATGCCAGTGCAAATGCCGTGCCCAACATGCCGTGACAAAAGCAAAAATGTATTGCAATAAATATTATGTTGAGAATTTGGGTTGTGTAATAAATTTAATTTTACTGCCAACTAATTTAAATTTAACATTGATGCACATGACAGAGTATTAAAAAGAAATTTATATTTTTCTCAGTGCTCCACTTTCCTCAGAGTGAAAATGATTTCAGTGTGTTTTTTCAAAAAAAAAATTGGGTAGATTGATTCATTTCAGTATTTTTGCATAATATTTCAATGTATTATTTATTGTGTATTTGCTAAAATTGGTTACATATTACTGTGTATTTTGTAAATTTAGTTTAGTATCGTGGTTAACAGCCTAAGTTCTTCTTTCACACCTTTTAAAGGTGGGGACAATTTCGAATTTTTTATAAAACAATTTAATGACATTGCTCGCTTGGAAAAATGGGGTGATGTCAAAAAAATATTAGTTCTAAAACTAAACTTGAAGGATGAGGCATTAAAATTCTTAGTGAGCAACCCCAAAATTGAAGAAATAAATGATTTTGATTCTTTGGTAAACAAACTTAAAGGAAAATCTTGTAAAAAACCAAATTTTGAAGAAGCTCAAGGGCAGTTTCACAACCTAAAACAAAAAGTAAGCCAATCAATTTCAGATTTGGCAGATCAGGTGTCAGTTTAAGTACTAAAAAATTCATAAATCCAAAAGGCAGTGAAGAGCAAAATATAGTAACTTTGACAGAAAAGTTAAAACTTTCAAAATTTATTGAGGCATTAAGGTCGGACATCAGGGTCGAAGTAAAAAAATTAGGGCCAAAGTCATTTAAATCTGCTGTAGCAATGGTAAAAAATATTAACAATGCTCTTAGTGAAGACAGTGGTGAATTTAATGCAACAGACTCTGGCATAAATCAAATCTTATCTCAGCAATTAGACACAAATAAGCAAATTTTGGAACTATCTGAGAGGGTTAATGCCATTTCGACTCAAAATATGACAGTAAATAGTTTGACAGAAGCACCATTTACCTCTAGTAATGTACAAATTAATCTACAAATTCAGTGTCAAATCTGTGGAAAATTTAACCACACAGCAAGAAATTGTTTTCTTTAAACCAGAGGGAGATTTAACAGGGGTAATAACAGGCAAAGCAACAACAGAACAGTCCTTTCTTACAGTTTTCATCCATACCGCTCTCGATCCAATCAAAGGTGTAATTTTGGTAGAAATTTCAGGGGTAACTTCAATAGTGCTTCGAACAGAGGTTTCAGAAATGATTTAAACTTCTAAAAGATTCTTGCAAATCTCAAAAAAAGAATTCTCTTTCACAGGAGTCTTTAAAAAAAGTTATTTTTTTGAAAACAACAAAAAAATTCTCATGTAACAAAGAGAAAACAGGAGAGTAATGTCAAAGTGTTAGGAAAGTATGATGGCGATAAATCAAAGGATGAGAACGTAATCAAAAAACATAAATCTAAGACTAAAAAGTCAAAAGGTGAAAATAATAACTCAACTAATAATATAACAGTTAACTCAACTAATAATATACAGCCAATAATATAACAGTTAAAGCTTTTTCAACAGAAATAATAAATTTAAAAGTTCCAAAATCATCTCAAAACACAAAGATATAATTTTTTTTCGAAAAAAGAAGAAATTGGGTTTTGTAATCAATGAATCCTTAAATTATCCTACTAACGCCAATCTTTTTCACACCATAATTGAAAATAAAACAAACAAAGTTATTCATCTAAGAAAGAATACAATCATGGGTAAATTATCAACATTTGATGTAAATGACATCATGTCTCCTTCTGAATCTGAAATTCATCAAATTAACAACTTAAATTTAAATGAAATTCATAAAATGCGTAGAGACGAGTTACTCAAATCTGATGTTAAACTTAATTATTTAAATGATAAACATGAAAAAGACATGCAAGAATTACTTCTCAAAAATTTTTAAGTTTTTTCAAAATCTTACAAAACTCTCGGGGAAACTTCAGCAGTAACTCCAGAATTTTCTCTTTTGCATAATTTTCCTCTGAAAACCAAACCTTATTATATTCCACTTATAGCTAAAAAATATGCTCAGCAGGAAATTAATAATCTTTTGGTGGCAGGTATCCTTGAACTATACTCTTCGAGCTATTGTTATCCTGTAATTTTCATTAAGACAAAACAAAATCCTAATGACAGTAATTCTGAACCTAAATTTAGAATGGTAGTAGATTATAGACTTCTTAACAGCATCACTGAAACATTCAAAATTTGTCTTCCAAAAATTACTGAAATTATTAAAAACATTGCAGGAAGGAAAATTTATTGTGTTTTGGATTTGAAGTCAGCTTTCTTTCAAATAAAATTAAGAGATGAGGATAAGCGAAAACTTGCATTTTGTACAGAAATAGGAAATTTTCAACCGACTAGACTTCCTTTTGGTTCTAAAAATAGTACATCATATTTTCACACAATAATTTCAAAATGTTTAAATTTTATCACAAGTAAAAATGTACAATTTTTCATTGATAACAATATAATTGCAGGGGATTCCTTAGGTGAACTAAAAGTAACTTTGCAGGAAGTATTTGATAGATTCATAAAATTTAATCTTACTCTTGATCCAGCAAAATTGCAGTTGTGCCAATCAGAAATTACATATCTTGGTTTTGACCTAAATGCTATTGGTTTTTCTCCATCAGAACAAATTGTAAATAAAGTCACAAATTTTCCTAGGCCAAAAAACTTAAAACAGGTACAAATGTTTCTGGGTATGCTAAATTATTTTAGAGGTTTGATTTATGACTATGCAAGAAATGTTGAACCTTTGATAAATTTAACAAAGAAAAATGCTCCATTTGTTTGGTCAGTTGAATGTGAAAATTCTTTTAACGAGGTACAGGAAATCATTCTCAAAAAACCTGCGTTAAAAAACTTTGATCCAAATTTGCCTATTTCATTAATTACTGATGCTAGTAAAATTGCTATTTGTGGTATGTTATTGCAAAAAAAAGACAATGTTTATTGCCCATTAGAATTTTTTTCTAGACAATTAACACCAGCAGAATGTAAATATCCTTCGATACGAAGAGAATTGCTTGCTACTTATGCTTCTGTCAAACATTTCCATGACCAATTATTGGGAGAAAATTTTGAACTCTTAACTTATGCTAAACCGTTAACTGAATATCAGTGTCTTGACAAAGAGCCTGAGATAGTTGCGAGGAGGTTATTGTATTTAGGCACTTTTTCATTTACTCCAACTCATATACCTGGTAGTTTAAATCCCGCTGATTTTCTATCCAGAGTTGTGGAGAAAATTCTCTAAATGTAAACAACATCACTCTTTTTCAATCTAATGATAAACTTTCCATGCAAAATATTTTAATTGAACAAAAACAGGATGCAATTTTAAGCAAAATTATGAATGATTTAACTGATAACAAACAATGTAAACAATATTTTCTAGATGTAAATTCAGGTTTCTTAATGATTAAAAATGTACATAAAAATAAAAGGAAAATTGTAAATAGAATTGTAATTCCTAAATCTTTGATAGTAAACTTCCTAGATCCACCGACAACAAAAATTTCATTTTAACTATAATTGATCACTATAGTAGATATTTAGAAGCTTATCCTTTACAAAACATCACTTCAAGAACTATAATTAATTGTTTAAACAAATATTTTGCTAATTTTGGTCTTCCAAAATTTTTAAATACTGACAATGCAACTAATTTTATTTCAAATGAGACGGTGGAATTTTTAGACAGCATAAATTTCAGTTCAATATTAAATATTCAGCATAGAAAATCTTCAATATACTATCAAATGGCAAATGGTTTACATGAAAGAGCTCACAGAACAATGAAAGAAAGTTTAGCATCAATGTGTGTGAATACTTTTCGGTGGTCAGAGAAACATTTATTCTTTAAATTGTATTATAACAATTCATTTCATTCTGTAACAAAATTTGCTCCAGCATAAATATTCTTTGGCAGAAAGAAAAATTTACCTCTTGATAGCTTTTTTACCTGTAACTGCAGAAAATGAATCAAAATATCTGAGAAATATCAGAAGTAATATGAGTTCCATAAGAAATGAGTTTGCAAAAGTGAGGAACAATATTTTAACAACAATGCTCCGCACATCAAGGGTCGTAAAGTGCCAAATTTTAATTTGGACGACAAGGTATTTGTAAAAAGTTTTTCTCATCCACAGGTGTTCCAGGAGAAATACAAACGACCTTTTGAGATTATTAAGATTTTAAGAAATGATAACTATGTCATTAAGAGTCATAAGGACAATAAAACAATGAAAATCAATGTCAGTAAAATTTTTAAACAAGAGCAGCCTAGGCCAAACCTTAGGAATTAAAGAATTGTTGCGAAAGAAAAAAAATTCTTTGAAAATAACATTTATGTCATAATTGATTTACAATTTAAATATGGTACAGAATTTTATTTACTTCATTTTGTGTTGATAAATGGCAATCATCAAAGTGTAAACAGAAAAAATAGATGTTATACATAGCTTTACAAAGATTTCTTGTTATTTTTCATTCTATTTGTTAAGATTGTTATATCCTGGTATTTGATGGTAATGTATTCCATTTGATATTAATTTTACTTATTTTGTCAGGCTGGTCCGAAAATATAGTGAATAGGGTATAGGTCTTGATAGGAGTGTAAGTGCGAGGAGTTTATATATAAAAAAATTATACTGCATGAATTTGCAGCCTTTTGAAGCTATATACATCACAACTGATGGTGTTTTCTTTCGGAAGTTGAAGATCTATATGAAGGCAAATATGTTTTCCTATTGTTTTGAATGCTTGAATTATTCTTAAGAAATGAATAAATAAATGAATAAATTTGTGAAAAAACATTTAGTATTGTGGATGAGTCTGCATGGCATAATTTTTACATAGTATAAGGTTGTGCTCTTAAATTTTTGTTGTAGTTTCTCGGAGGAGAGTGGACAGAGAGCAAAAATGTAAATATAATGCATATAATAATGTAATATTTTAACATTTAATGTGTATAATGCTCTAGATGTTAATAGAGTATATATTTTGAAAACGTTTTTTCGAAATTTCTTCCAGTCAGGTAGCGGCAAAATTTTTTCCCGTTGCGGGGGGGGAGGAATGTTAGATTGCAAACATTGCATCTACATCATTTTTCGGCTTTATCAGTATTTTTAAATATTTAAATCTTCGCCACCAATGTTTCTTTCTTATCATGTGGCATCTTTGGCAACTTTTGAAATTTAAACGGTAATTTTTAACAGATTTATTAAAAATCTAAATTTTTCTTAATTATTTACTGAGTATTCGACTTAAATATTAATTGTCTGAAATTTAATGTCTTTTCCATTAATGTTTCAACTTTATTAAATTATAGATCAAATTTTTTCAACGGGACTATTTACTCGTCATCTTGTTTCGCGGATGAATTTTTATATGAATAGGCTTTGGCGTCTCTTAATGGAAGCATTTTCCTTTGTCTGATTTAGATTGCCATTTTACACTGAAAGTAACCGACGCACGTCTGGAGGTTCTCGAGACCGTTGGGATTTAATTCCTTCGGTTCTCGGCCTCTCAGACGCGCAGAAGATTTTATGAGAAATGACCAAGTAAGAGGAAATGAAGTAAAATAAAAAAAACTGTGTTACTCCGTTAATATTAGAAAAATAAAGTGGTGTTGAGTGTTGTCCGAACGATCTACAAGACCAGCCTTTGATTTTCTCGTCTGTGTTGAATGATGACCGAAACGACCTAACATTCAATGTTCTGGGTTACCGCAGAAAGAAATTTGTGTTGGCCTTGAAAGTAGAGAATGCATTTAGATCGCACATCGTGTGTGTTAAGGCGGTAAAATCCGCACTCTCATCAGTGATGCTATAAAAAGTGATTACTAAACGGTTGGTAATCTGTGTGACAGTTTATTTCTGCATTTCTCAATTATGATGGTCATCAAGGAGTGCCTTCTGAAATATTGGTGATTGATGTGGCAGTGTGCACGGTTTCTTCAACAAAATGTTTCAAGAGTGTCTGGTCTATCAAAAAAGCATTAGCTCGTCAACCACAAAATATAACGTAAATTAAGAGTTCTCTGGTTTACCTCAATTTTTCATTTTTAGTATATTGTGTTATTTTCAAAGTCTGCAATGTTCTTTTCATATTAATGTGTAGCTACATTTATAATTTGTGTTTTTATATTGATTGTTATGTGCATAATAATTATTATTAATTCATATAATATGGCAGAAATGCTTAATTTAAACATTTATTAAATAAAAAATATATTAAATTTATAACTTGATTCTGTTTTAATTTTCTCTAATTATTTAAAATAGCACAAAAATTCTTACGTATTCAATTTATTAATTTCTTTAGAGGCCAAGTATTTTCAGGTGTCACAAAGGTAGGTGCATAATTAAAGTGCAGCAAAATTGTATATTTGATGTGTTTTATATTTCATCACCTAGTATTGATTTAATAATTGATATATATATATATATCTAAATTTTATTCAATAGGGCACCTATCTAGCATTAACGTTTTTTAATTAACATCCCAGTAGCCAACAGTGACATGGTGAATTAATTACAGTTCCGAGAAAGATTTTCCTTTCTCAAATAAATGACTACATATATATATATTGTTACGAAGCTATAAATTCTCTTCCCTGAGATGCTAAACTTGGCGACAAATTTGGCGACCATTTTGTTGACTTGGCGACAAAAGGAATGTTGTAGAAGGACCTCGTACTTTCAACCTATTTCTACTGGTTTCATGTACTTTCTAGAGATTGCGTCACTTCCTGTTGAAAGGTATAAAAGCAAGCTCTCAAGCCAAGAGGAGTCAGTTGGATTTTGATCTGCAAGCAAGCTGGTGAGCTAATAGGAATCCTTTCAGCGATGTGTTGATATTTAATGGTAATCTCTGTTGTGAATTTTTGCAAGTTCTGTTTTAATATTTGTGTTACGTTTCTTTGCTTAGAATACCTGTAAAATAAAGATATTTATTCTTGTAATCCTGCTTATTGGACTGCATTCACGTACACTCACAAGGCGATTTTGTAACATTTGGTGTCAGAAGTGGTGTGTTTTGATTTTTCTGTGAATGCCAGAGACCGGACCTTTGATCATTTCGATGGACAAACAATTTGAAAAGTTCTTCGCCATGATGGCAGAGATGAAGGCTGGATTGGAACAGAAAATGGAAGCTTTATAGGAAGAGATGAGGGTTGCACAAGCCTGACTGGAACAGAAAATGGCAGCTGGGCAGGAAGAGATGCGATCCGGACAAGAGAGAATGGAGAAAGGACAAGAAGAAATGAAAGGATTGATTGACGAAGTAAAGGGAGAGGTCCAGAGGAAGATAGATGAAGTAGAGGAAAAAGTTCAAATGTAGATGGAGGACGTGAAGAACGAAGTTAAAGGGAAGTTTGCGGAGGTGGAGCACAAGATTCAAGGGAAGATTGAGGAAGTGGAGCACAATGTTTAAGGGAAGATTGAGGAAGTTGAGCACAAAGTTCAAGGAAAGATCGGCGACATTGAAAGGAGGCTCAGTGAATTTGAGGATAGACCATTCAGTTTCTCGGCAAGTCCAGATTTCATGCATTCCAGACCGACTATAAATTCCTTGACATTTGACGGACAAACATCATGGACAGTCTTCAAAACTCAGTTCGACGTCGTCAGCTCTACAAATTGATGGACGGATTTTGTGAAAGCCAGTCAACTTGTGGCATCGCTCCGAGGATCAGCTGCGGAGGTTCTTCAAGGAATTCCAGCTAATAAGTTTACGGATATAACGACCATCGAGAAGGCTTTGGAATCCAGATTTGGAGACAGCCATCTCACGCAATTTTATGGAACTGAACTGAAAACAAGAAGACAGAAAACAGGAGAAAGCCTTCAAGAATTGGATGCCGATGTGGAGCGACTAATGAGCCTGGCCTACGCCGAGTTCCCTCTGGATGTTCGGGAAAGTTTAGCAGCTCAGTACTTCGTCGACGCCATCAGAGACGAAGACACGCAACATTCAACAAGATTGATGGCTGCAGAAGATCTGAAATCATCTCTGGCTTATAGTATGACATATGAGGCTGCGAGAACTGTTTCCAAGACATCCAGACATGTTAGATCAATCGAGACGGAGCATCATATGAGTAGTGAAGGAGATGATAAATTTGAATTATTCTTTAACAGGCTGGAAAAATTATTAAACAGTAGTGTTGCTGGGAAGAAGAACACTCCTCGGCGAAACTCGAACGTGACTTGCTGGAAATGCAACAAGAAGGGGGCACGTTCAGAGGAAGTGCCAGACGATTACTTTGAACCAGGAAAACTAACATACGGCTGTCTTGCGGGGCGAAGGCTGCCTTCTCTGAATAAAGCACCTGAAGAAGGACCGAGAGTCTCCTCACTTAGTGGGAAAAAATTGACTCTACTTAGAAGGATCTATTTGCGGTATCCAGTGTTTAATGTTGGTGGATACAGGTGCAAACGTCACACTTTTAAAAACAGACTTGGCACAAAAATTGAAGGATCAGCTTATTTACACGGGTCCTAACATTTCTTTAAAGACCGCTACTGGTGGAAAAACAGAAATACGAGGCAAAAAGAATGCATCCATTGAATGTGGGTCAAGAAAATTTCATCACAGAATCTACGCAGCTTACGTCACCGATCCCTGCATTTTCGGCATGGATTTCCTTAAAAAATTTAACTTTACAGTAGACCTGGAGAAGAACGAAATACGAATAGGAGGAGAGGAAATTCCTCTGTTTTCAGCCAGTGTACAGCATTCAAAGTCGTGCTCCGTATTGGCCAAAAAGAGAACTATAATACCAGCAAGATCAGAATGTCTTATCCAGTGAGTTCCTGAACAATTCAGATACGCCGTAACGGACTTTCCTAGACATGTCTCCCAGAAAGTTATTCTTGTTGCGGCCGCACTCGTTAATTTGGAAAGGGAAGCCATCCCCGTTAGAGTTCTGAATTTGAACAATAAACCCAAGATGCTGGACGAAGGAGCTGTTATTGCGACCTGTGAACCAGTGGTGGATATCGTCGTTCATCCTCAAGAATTTTCTGGAGAACAACATCGACCGTCATCCTTGGATAATCTTGAAATATTTGATGAAGGACAACGAACGGCAGTAAGGAAGTTACTTAAAGAATTTCAGAACTTGTTTTCGACCTGTGACGATCATGTCGGCCGCTGCAATATGAAACAACATAGAATTAATATGGGTGATCATCCACCAATCAAGCAATACCCAAGACGTCTGCCTCTTGCAAGGAAAGAAGAAGCATATGATCTAGTTAAAGAAATGGTTGGCAACGGGATAATCGAGGAATCTTCAGGCCCTTGGACTTCGCCTATTGTGCTTGCTAAAAAGAAAGATGGATTAACACGATTCTGTGTTGACTACAGAAAACTGAACGAAATTATGAAGAAAGACAGATATCCCCTACCACGAATAGACGACAGACTGGATGCTTTGAATGGAAGTCAATTGTTTACGACGCTGGATCTGAAAACTGGATACTGGCAAGTTGAGATCCGACCTGAAGATAGAGAAAAGACTTTGGCAATTTAAGGTAATGCCTTTTGGACTTTGCAACTCCCCAGCAACATTTGAAAGCCTGATGGAGATAGTATTACGTGGACTATCTTCAGAAGCCTGCTTAGTGTATCTAGATGACATTATAATAGTAGGACGGACATTAGAAGAACATCTAAATAACCTTCGTAAAGTATTCCAGGGACTACAAAAAGCCACCCTTAAGTTAAACCCTAAGAAATGCAGGTTCTTTCAAAGGGAGGTTGCTTACCTCGGTCATGTTATTTCAGCAGAAGGAGTTGAAACCGATCCAGAAAATAATTCAGGCAGTAGTTGATTGGCCTCGTCCAGACAAAATGCATAACCTCCGAAGTTTCCTTGGGCTGTGCACCTATTGTCGTCGTTTCGTGAAACATTTCTCTACAATAGCAAGACCACTACATGAATTAACTGAAGCTAAATCAAACTTTGATTGGACAGATGAATGTGAGAAATCTTTTAATAGTTTAAAGCGGGCTTTGACATCTTCTCCTATTTTGACCTACCCCCGAAGTGACAAAGATTTTATTTTGGATACGTATGCTAGTAATGAAGGAATAGTAGCCGTACTATCCTAGAATACTGGAAACGAGGAACGTGTCATCGCTTACTTCAGCAAGAGCTTGGTTAACCAGAAAGAAATTATTGTGCCACACGTAAAGAATTACTAGCCATTGTCAAATCTATAGAGCATTTTCATCACTATCTTTATGAACGGAAATTTTTTCTGCGAACTTATCATGCTTCTTTAAGATGGCTTTTGAATTTTAAGGAACCTGAAGGCCAGATAGCTCGCTGGATCCAAAGACTTCAGGAGTATGATTTCGAAATCCAGCATCGCAAAGGGACTTCTCACGGAAAAACAGATGCCCTCTCTCGAAGACCCTGTCAAGAAAGCTGCAAACATTACATGAATGCCGAGAAAACGTTCGGAATGGAGACAGATCTTTCTGTAAAAGTTTTAACAACGACAACTGAAGATCCCTGGTCTTCATGTGAGATCCAAAAGGAGCAGCAAGAAATCGCTCCGAAGAGTCCTGCAACAAAACGATGCTGGTCTCTTTGGGACTCTTTACATCTTAGGGATTGTGTTCAATACCGTAGGTGGCAAAGTGATAATGGAAGCACCTGTCGATGGCAGCTAATTCTCCCAAAGAGTAGAATTCCAGAAGTTCTGCGACAGACTCATGACAGTGCAAGTGGAGGGCCTTTTGGAGTCATGAAAACTTTAAGTAGAGCACGAGAGCGATTTTATTGGCATCGGCTTCGTGCCGACGTTGAAAAATGGTGTAGAGAATGCCATGCTTGCGGAGCCCGAAAAGGACCTAAAACAAGGACTAAAAGTCGCTTGCAGCGCTATAATGTGGGCGCACCATTCGAAAGAATGGCTTTGGATATCCTAGGACCTTTTAAAGTATCAAAAAAGGTAATCGATACGTCCTAGTCTTAATGGACTATTTTACCAAGTGGCCTGAGGCAATTCCCATTCCAGACCAGGAAGCCTCGACTGTAGCTGAAGAACTCGTACGAAGCTGGATTTCAGGTTATGGCGTGGCTATGATATTGCATTCGGATCAAGGTACAAATTTTAATTCTGCCCTCTTTACTGAGCTTTGTAAGCTTTTAGGAATTCTGAAAACCCAAACGACCGCGTTGCACCCCGAGTCCGATGGTATGGTCGAGAGATTTAATCGAACGATTTTAAATCATCTGTCTTTATTTGTTTCGAGGAATCAGACAGATTGGGATACACATTTGCCACCCTTTCTCTTGGCCTATAGGAGCGCGGAACATGAGGTTACCGGGTTGACTCCCGTGGAAATGCTTTTTGGTCGAACGCTACGATTGCCCTGTGATATTCTCTTTGGACGACCGTGTGAAACGCCTTCCTCTCCGAATGAATACATGAAAAATTTGGAGGCATGTTTGGAAAGCGTACATGCGTTTGCTAGAGAGCGAATTAAACTGGCCAGCGAACGAATGAAAACTCGTTACGACCCTAGAGCAACAGACCACTATTTTAAGGAGGGAGATCTAGTCTGGATGTATAACCCGAAGCGACGGAGAGGACTGAGTCCCAAGTTACAACAGAACTGGGAGGACCGTATACTGTTGTCAAGAAACTGAACGATATTGTCTACAGAGTACAGAGGTCGCCCAACGCCAAGCCAAAAGTTATCCATATAAATCGGTTAGCTCCATACAGGGCCACTGATCATAGTTCTATGTAATGCGACTGCCGAGACGTGCTGTCTTTGAAGTGGGGAGCAATGTTACGAAGCTATAAAGTCGCTTCCCTGAGATACTAAACTTGGCGACTTGGCGACCTTGGCGACAAAAGGAATGTTTTAGAAGGACCTCGAACTTTCAACCTATTTCTACTGGTTTCATGAACTTTCTAGAGATTACATCACTTCCTACGTAATGAAGTCACTTTCTGTTGAAAGGTATAAAAGCAAGCTCTCAAGCCAAGAGGAGTCAGTTGGATTATGATCTGCAAGCAAGGTAGTGAGCCAATAGGAAACCTTTGAGCGATGTGTTGAGTTTAATGGTAATCTCTGTTGTGAATTTTTACAAGTGCTGTTTTAATATTTGTGTTACGTTTCTTTGCTTAGAATACCTGTAAAATAAAGATCTTTATTTTTTTAATCCTGCTTATTGGACTGCATTCACGTATACCCACAAGACAATTTTGTCACAATATATATATATATATATATATATATATATATATATATATATATATATATATATATATATAAACTTTTAACACTCTGTTATCTCCGCTAAAGGGATAAAGTATGAATGCATACTTTACCCTCAAAATGAATGCAATACAATTTGAGCAAAGGGTTAAAACTCAAACGAATTCAGTTCACTGACTGTTGTGATTAATAAAATATTTTATGAAAAATGCATTTATCAAAAGAAAATATTTATTCAATTCAGTGCGAGGTTATGTGTTAATTATATTCACAGAGTACCCTATTAGCACAAGATGTTGTACAATATCTCCACGATGTTGTTCGATATTCTGAATGCCGCAAAATATCGAGAAGATATCGAAACAGTGTCGTAGGACATTTTGTGCTAATAGGGTATGTTTGAAGTAAATATATTTAATTAACTTACCATCATTATACCGTATTTACTTATTATATTGCACGGAATGTGTTTAGATAAAACATATAAGAACACAAATTCAAAATTTTGAAAATAAAACAATTATATATTAGAAAAACAAAATTACAGGATAAAAATATTCGACATAGAAAATCAAATGTATAGGATAGAAAAAAGATTATCTCTGCTTTCGCTCATGAGCTACGTCGACAAATAAAGAAATATAGCAATAAATACAAGAAACGAGAAAAAATGACGAAAAAGAAAGACAAATCGAAAAAAATGAAAAATAAAAGAATGGGAAGAATATCATGCTACATCGCTCATCGAGAGGTGAGGTATTCCAATGATATTTTAAAATGTTTTCTTATTTTTTATTTTACTCTTGGTTTATTTGAAGGTGTACACATTTCCATGCGAAATGTTTAAATTACTAATTATCTAAAAGGTTTGATTAGAAAAGTTTAAAGCTTCTTAAGTCTATTTAAGGATTTCAAAAATTTTAATCTAAATATTCATATGCTGATAATTTTGGAATGTTAATTTATTAATGAATTTATTGTAAAGGAGCATATGTTTACAAGTTTGGATTTAGATAGATAAAATGTAAATAAAGCATTAGTAAAATAATATAATCAAAATCCCCACGACAAAGTTTCAATTTTAAATATTCTTGGGGTATTTACCCAAGGCCTGGTTATTATGAGAAAAAAATTACGAATGGTGATTTACAATGAAACATATAAAATTCATGAATTCCCAAAAAATTAATATTTTGCAAAAAAAATTGGGTATGTTCTCAATTTTTACGCACGCTGAGGTACCACAACTTTATTTAATGTTTTTGAGAACGAAATCTTACTGCAGATATCACGCAAGATTTCACCATAACTTCCATCTTGAGAATATCAGAACGAAGTTTCGGTTCAAGGGGGTTGCCATAATTTCCGAAGCGCGTGTTTGCGGCTCGATACAATTTCCTTCGTAGACCGTCAAGGTCAAACGCCAACCATACTAACTTGAATAAAATAAGCAAACGCTCGCCAACACACAGTCGCAATGTGCATTTTGAACCAAAAATGAAATTTGAACACCTGTTTGACGGATTTGGCCCAAACTTTTATACGGTTCTACATTTATGACGACAAAACTGTGTACCAAATTTTATACATCTAGCTAATCAAGTTTTTGAGTTATAGTGTTCACATGACCGCGGACATACAGACAGACTTCCCGTGGACGGATTTTGCCAAAATTTGATAGAAACCTAAAAATTTTATTTAAAGACCACATACCAAATTTCATCCGCTTAGCTCTAATAGTTTTCGAGTTATCGTGTTCACAGACAGACACACAGACATGATTCCAAAATTGTGTTTTACGGATTCATGGAGGTCTAAAAAGTGGAGACTTGGTAAACCTCTGCAGTGGGTAATATGTCTCCTGCATTTTAACGAACACTTACTCTGAGGCATCTGTTTGAAACGTTGGATGTGCCAACAAAAGGTCCAAAATCATATTCTGGTAATTTTGGGAAGGCGCTCCTTACATGTGAAACTTTGCCAGTTACAACTTTCGAAATTAATGACGGCGAATTACCAACAACTGATAGACGTGACTTAAGCAAGGATCAAATGTACTTATTAGAAATATCTCAGGCGTTGCGATTGGGAAATTGTTCTGATGAGCTGGATAGACGCAGTCCCGGTACATTATCACATTCACTCTGGCTGACAACAGACAACAGAGTTCTAAGATTATATGTTAGTTCTCCAGCTTCTTTTTTGAAGTTGAAACAAATCGCTGAGTTTGTTATGAAAGTTTACACTCCAAACTGGTTTAATATAAAGTCTAAACACTCGCTTAAATATTGAGCTAAGCATGTGTGGAATACTATTATTAGATCCAGGTATTTATCTCAAGACCTCAAGGACGTCGTTGATGGAGTAATTTGTAGAAATTCGTTCTTTGCTCATCCTGAGAATATCTTGATATGTATGTTGAAGTACGAAAGAGTGTACATCAGAGAACTTGCTGCACGACGTATAATTAAGTCTAGAGAGTCATCTTCAAATGTAAAGTCAGTACGTGTCTTTCTCCACCATAACTTAATTTTGAAGCAGCTGACTATACGGAAATGATTGACTGGTCTTCAATTACCATTACTTCTCCACTAATCCTCCGTAATATATCCACTGCCTTATTTAAATCCATTGTGCGTGATAAGAAAAATCCAGAATGGGACTTCGTTTACTTCCCATGTGACACACAGGCAGTGGAACGGTGTACCAAGTTAGTAACAGATGCATCCCTTAAGGTCTATGGGTTTCAAAATAGAGACGGGTTCATTAGATCCACATTCTTTTCCCGATGCCTGAATTCGACAATAAGGCTGATTTCAAGCCTCTTCCTGCTGATTAAGTGCAAGTAAACTTTTGGTATTGGCCTGTCATAACATTTTATGGTTACAATATCCTTAACAAATATTATATTAATATATTATGTGACTCAGCAATTATTTAATAATTTTCAGGTAGTATAATCAATTGTACAATACACTACAACAATAAATAGTGTTTGTACCCATCTATTTTTCATGTTTCATTTATTTCTATAACACATAAAAAAGTGCACTTTTTTCAAAAATTGCAAAATTTCAATTGCGATGCGGGAACAGAAGATATTATTCTGTCGAGAAAATATTTTACATCTTCCTTATTTAACATAACAGACACTTCTTCCGCACTATTAGAATAGCAATATTGAAAAATAATTATATTTCCTACGCCGAGTAAAAATTGCCAATTTTTACCAAAATTTCCAAACTAAAAGTGCGATGCGGGGGCAGAAGATGTTATCCAATCAAAAAAATATTTTACACCGTGTTTATTGAACACAGAGAGAACTCTTTCCGCACTATTGGAATAGAGATTTCGAAAAAAAGTGTTTTTCGGCCCACCCTATTGTACATACAATATGACGGATATAAGAGGACTTGGTATTATCCTCATCTATTATTTGTTGCATATGTCCTAAATCTAAATATTCTTGCATAAATGCCTTATATAATGTGGCTAATGTGTTATTTTTATTTAATTTGTTCCAAATTCTGTTTAACCTTTTAACTGCGTTTTCTCGCGAAAATCCTAATACGGAATACGCATTTTCTTTCATAGGTGAGGAAACAATATATATTCCTGACTTCGTCCTACTATGGGTTTTTAAAAAGTCTTCCTTACAGAATTTTTGGTTCAATCGAAAGAATCTGTCGGAAAAGATTCAATTTCAAAGAATTCTTTAATTGTATTATCTAAATTTGCTAAGAGAAAGATACACTCTTTCATCCATTTTAACGGTCAAATTGAAAATTAAATGATGCATTTACTCTTTTATGGCCAATTATATGTACTTCAGTGTTACTTCTTTTAACTGTTTCCTCACTTCATTGAAAAATTGGTGGAAGCTTGAGCGTCCCTAGGCATAAGAAATATTGAACAAACAGAAGTAACTACAGCACTGTGAATTCAATATTTTTAAATGGTAAGTCTATATTTGTACTTCGCTTGTACAGTGGGTTGCCAAATTAATGTGTACACTTTAAAATTTTCATATTTCTTCGAATATCTCCCGAAAATCTGCATAGTTTCATAGAATTTCGTTCATGTGTACAATAGGCTTGGACTCACATTTTACAGTGAAAATTCAGTCACGAGAGCATTTAGGGGACCGTCTACAAATTGATGAAGACGAAAATTATTTTGGACCACCCCGGTTCACAGAAAGCTGATAATGAGTGAAAATTTCAACAATGGTTGTATGCAACGTGAAAAATATTTACATGCAATCTCTTAAAATTTTCAGATATTCGGGAAGACATAAAGGTTTTCTTAAAAAATCCCAAATTTTACAGCATAATTTTTCCTTATAACATGCAGAGTTTTCCATTCAATTGTACGAAACTTACAGAAAAGCTGACAATATGTACAAAAAACATTATATTAAAAATTGAATTAAACAATTTTAATAACGGGAAATATGAGCATTTGTAGTAAATAATTTTTTACTGCGCAAGAGCGAAATATAGCGTAAATTTTCTTTCATAACTTCAAAGCCAGATATGTAGGACAACGTATGTAAAAATTCCAGTCAAATACCTTTAAGATTTAGAAAGATATCAGCATTGAAACTTTGTCAATTTCGGTACACCCTAAGAGAGGCTTAATGATGAGGTTCTCTGCACAAACTGATATTTTTTAAGCTAGACTAAAAGAAAAAAAAGTCTAAAGTCTGAAAAATCTAGATTTGTACTGTATGCTGTGGCGACTGTAATAGTTGCTATTTTCTGGAAGTGCGTTGCACGCATGGTCCCTTATTTTCATGCTAGCGGGTATTATATGCTAAGTGAAGTCGTTAACATGTTTCTACTACGAAAGAACACCAAATTTCAGTCGAAAATTATTTTTGTTCTATGATATAAAGGGATATTTATTAAAGTGGCACTTGGTCTACAACTACAATTTGCTTTAAAGACCTCATACTAAATTCCATTTTTCTAGCTTGTTGCGCTTTTAAATTATTTTGTTTTGAAGCACGCAGATAGGTAAACAATTCGTTCTCTAGGAGGTCAACTCGGAGATTAATCTAAATAGTCCAGTCATTAGGTGTTAAAAAGGGATGGTTTAAAACAAATTCTGGTGGAGTCGTAATTTTTTGCTCCTATATGTTTTTGGGGGTGCTGATTACGAATCTGAGGTTTCCCTCCAAACATTATTGTTGGAATTTTAGTTATAGCCGAAAAACATGAAAAAATGACCTTTTCCCTTGTTTTTTGCTTATAACTGAAAAACTATCATCTTTTTTGTATTATCATCATATATATCAAAATAATCAGCACAGAATTTCCTACAATTTATGTCCATACTATTTTTTTCATTACGTGTACCGCTTATGCGCTATAACTAGTTGAAATTTTTCTAATGTTTGACTTGCCTGCTAGTGCAACTTGAGCAAAAACAAACCATCCTATATTTATGCGCGAAATTATCTATCTTTACTAAATAAATTTCTGCTTAATTAATATACTTTTCCTATCGTAAAGTTCTTTGCTCAAATAAAGATCTTATCAGTTATATTATGAATATACTAACATATTTTGCACAGAATTCGTTATAAACCTTCTACCCCTGGTATTACCTGGCTTTCGCTTTCGCGGTTGTGAAGTAAACAACAGAGTAAATCTCAAGAATTTTTTAATAAGTTAGGAGACTTCAACATAGCCCTGTTATTGTCCCATACCTGCTTTACATTTCGTATTTCTCCCCGTCTTGGCAAATGTACTCGTCTGTCTGAAGCCCTGTTCAGCCCTGTTGAACAGCCATTAATGAAAAACATGAAAACATATGGGGCCCTCACTCATGGCCGTGGTGTCAGTGATAGTGTACTGGGTAGGTGGACGCAGGGAATGACAGCGCTGCAACATATTCGTGATGGAATTGAAAAGTTCTGTAGTGTTGATATGAACAGCTCTGATCAACAGTGATTGAAAATTAATGACTCAAGAGTTCAGCGAGATAATGATGATTACAGGAAAATTGTGGAGTGATTCACGCACTATAATCCTTTCCCATAAAATTCTAACTTAATTTAAATAAACACTGACTTTGTTGGAGACTCAAGAACCAATTGTCACATGATTAAGGAGGAAGGTATTCTTTTTATCAAAAAAATTGAAGGAAGTAATTTTTATACTGTGAAATTCAGAAGAAACGACAGAATGCAAGCACTAGCTCTAAAAAGGCACAAAATCCTCTTTATGCAAAGCTTTCAAGTCATGATCACAGAATTTTAATGCTGAAAGCAGTGTGTATATTATTAATGGAAGCTACTTGCTGCAAAGTGCCATCTGGAACAGGGGCTCAACTTTTTCATCAATTTGTGATAATTATGTGACATAAGTTCGTACGAAGTACAAATCAACTGCTCTAGTCATTTTCAATGGGTATCCCGAAACCCGAAAATGAAACGATAGGAGGCACTAAATGTGCAGAACGGTTCAGAAGAACATGGAAACAAATGTCAAACGAAGTAATGTTTGATGAAACGGTGATGCCAACAGTTTTTCAAGAAAAATTCCTGGCCAACCCGAGAACAAGGATCGACTCATCTCCATCCAGATGAACAAGTTCTCCTCATTAAACATGACCCGCAAGAAAGCAGATGAAAATGCTGATTGTTTCATTGTGAACTCGGCTCTAGCCTTGGCCCCAACACATCCATCTGTGGTTATCATATGTGATGATATTGGTCTTTTCGTCATCTTAATGGGCATTTTCACCTTTCACAACGTATATTTCCGAAAACCAGGAAAAGAGAAAATCGATGAAAAGATATTTTCTCCTCACACTGCTTTAGAAAAACAATCGCCTACAATATTTTATACGTTCATGCGATGAGCGGATGTGACACAACATCAGTTCTATTTAATTATGGTAAAATAAAGTTTGTGCAGACTTTGTAAAACAATCCTGATCTCATCAAAGTAATTGAAATTTTTAAGAGCCCAAATATAACCCCTGAAGCTGTTGTGGATACAAGGAACTGCTTTCTTGTGGCATCGTGTGGCTAACCAATATCTGCCTCTGATACACCATCCTTGAATAATGTTCGCTACAAATGTTACATGAAACTTCATTTAACAAGAGTAACAACATGGTTTCGCTTCCTGCAACCGAAGCAGCTGCCACCAACATCCCCTAAGAGTTTACCATCAGATCCAAAACTGGCTTGGCAATAAAAAGAGATCTGAAGACTGGGGTTGGGAAAGAACAATCAGTGGGCTCCAACTTGTAAAGACTCTGAAGCCTCCCGTACCTGACTCTATCCTGAGCAAGATATCCAACAAGGGCAAAAAGGGATGCTCGGGAAATTGCAGCTGTAGGAAGGCTACACTGCTTCCTTCAGTGTTGTGTTTTCATTATTGGGACAACTACAATAATAGGATGATTCAAGAAATTAATAGTGATGAAGATGATGATGATGAACCAATACTGCCCGATCATTTAGTTGAGGCGTCTTTATCTTTGCATGTTGAGGAAGACTCAGATGATCTTCCAAAAGATATTGGACCATAAGCTTCAAAGCGAGCAAGATAAAGTAAAGAGACTAGTTAATGTATGAAGATACTTAGATCATATTTATGATTGCAGGTTGTATTATTATTAAGTTATTATGACTTGTAAAGTTTAGAATGTTATCTTTTGTTCATGTCATTTTTTGGTTACTAAATAACAAGTTATTCAAATTAATTAATAAAAATTAATAAAGTTTAATTAAAAACTACACTAAATACTTTTAGTTCAAAAATAACATTTATTTTCAAAGTGGCTCTAAATTTCCATCAACATCAGCCTTTTAAGAGGTAATCAAGAAATTTTATTCATAACCAGTACTTATGTCCGGCATTTTTCGGTACTAAATTACTTTCATGTCTGATATAACAGATGAAAATTTTATTTGCACAAGGAACATTACGGTAGGAAAAGTGTATTAAAAAGTAAAGTGTAATAATAGCGAGAAAGTGCATATAAATAGGAAGATTTGTTATTGTTCAAGCCGAGCTAGCAGGTAAGTCAAACTTTCGCCAAACTTCAATCAGTTATAGTGCCTAAACGGTATGCGTAACGAAAAAATAGTAAGGACATATATTGTAGGGAATTTTGTGCTGATTATTTTGATGCATGATGATAATATAAAAAAGCTGATAGTTTTTGAGTTATAAGCATAAATATGGTGGAATTGTCCATTTTCTTCATGTTTTTTGGCTGTAACTAAAATTCCAACAACAATTTTTGTTGGGAAGCCTGATTCGTAATCAGCACCCCCAAAAAATATAGGAGCAAAAAATAACGACTCCACCAGAATTTGTTTTAAAAAAACTACCTAATGACTGGACTAAAACCTGAAAGTCGACTTTCGCAATAGTTTCTCTTTATGCACGCATACGAGAGAGTAATGAGGTATTTAGAGAAATGAGTTGTGGAGTTATACTGTTATTTTTAGAATTTTTCATATCATACGCATCCTTACTGCATCGATCTGAAAGTACAAAATAAAGAAATGCGCATTCAAATTTCAATTGCTTTATTCAAATAAAATTTGAATTGAACCAAAAATTAAAATTCTGATATATATTCTACGAATCTTCGTAGAATGAAGAAGCATTTCATGGACAAATACAATGGTATGAAAATTTAAACATTTTTCATCACCAGTAGAATGCACTTTGGAAACTAAAACGTCTATTTAGCATTTACCTTGTTGCTTTAGTTGATCCAAAAGTCCATAAATGCAGCCCTGTATGGAAAAATGAAATTTTACCGATTAATAAGATTTAATTTAATAAATATAAAAGCGGAAAAAATTCTTGGCGTGTAATTAATTAATGTTATTACAAAACTAATACAAATTCTTTAACATTTTTAAACAAACTTTTGGTGAGTTAGAGGAAACATTACGTTGTTGTTGCTTCATGTCCCCTGATCCAAATTCTAGACCATGATACCATGTGGTCCATTGTGGACCATGATACCATTGTGGTACTGTTAGAGCGACATTATACCATGTCGCTCTAACAGTACCACAAGTCCATTTTCCCCCTCACTTCACAGCAACCTCGCAGTGGCGCCAATACAATCAATGACATGAGCAGGAAAAGCAGGACAGGAACAAGGGCAAGAGGAATAAGTCTTTTCTTTGTCAAGCTTTTGATATGGCCACTACGAAGTCTGGCCAATGCAGTCTGTGCGAATCTTATACCTTCGGACTGTAGAGACAGACCAGGACGATTTCCAGCATATCATTCGTGTGCAGGAGGGACTTCCCAAGTAGCATTTGCTTTAGCCCTGTGGATAGAAAATATTTCGGACGCGAAGAGTTCACCAGAGGCAGCAGAAGGAAGAGCACTTCCCTCTTTCGCAAGAAAGTCTGCCAAATCATTGCCGAAGCTTCCAACATGGGAGGGAATCCATTGAATGCAAACTCTGCGTCTCTGTGAAAGTGTAAGAATTTTGGAAATAATTTCTTGACCGGTTTTTTCTGGAATTAGTTTCAAAACGAAGGGCAAAATCCAAGGCTTCTCTGATTGCAAGAAGTTCCGATCTGAAAACCGAACAGTTATCTGGGTTGCGAAATCTGCAACGAACAAACAAACCATCCTCGGCTTTAGCATAGACGACACTGCCCGTCCTTAGCGCAGCATGGCCAAAAAATGGCTCTTGCGCCATTAAAACCCATACAACCAACCACTGCCCGTCCTACCTGAGTCCGATTTACTCCCATCAGTGTAAAGTACAAGGTCCCAAGAAGGGATGTTGTTTATTACTTCCACTGACAATTGTCTTATCATTTCTGGGTGTTGAGTGTGCTTAGGGCAATCGTCAATAATTGGTCATTAAAACTAACTTTATCCAAAGAAGTAGTTGGCGTCAAGCAGCTAAAATAATGTATCCAGAACCTGTCATTCTGGAAACATTATTTCTGACATATGTCAGGATTTTATCAATGATTACAGTTCATTCTGAAGAAAAGGGAATTAATTCCTTCTTTAAATTTTGTTAATAAAATGCATCTATTACCTGCACTTTCAAATATGTTTTTCATATCTTGCAGTATGTCTAAAAATATTCTTACACTTTTTATCTATTAAACATAATAATTACTACATATATATTGTACTTTCTATCAATTTAGTCAATGTATTTTTAGTTTTTACAATAATACATCATCCTTAACATAGAAGGTGCCACTGTTTTAAATAATACTAAAAATGTTTTAATAGTTTAGTTTTTACAAATGTTAGTTTTCTAAAAATTTAAATTTTTATTTAATCTCACGAATTTTAACTTATATTGGGATGGTTAATTTTGATTTCAAAATAATTATAGAAATTAAAATAATTTTATTATTAATGCTCACAACGAGCGGCTTGTTACTTGATGTGTTCGAATGTTCATGAATTTTTGCATACAGGTAAATGGTAAGTTTAACACATTGACTTTATAATTCCTTGTCAAAATGATCGAGAATTTTTATTAAATATTGAATTCATCATTCTATGTGCAATATTTGAAAGGTGCAATATACTTTCATGTTTATTTTAGATACATGCTAGATTTTTTTTATTCTACAGTGCTGTAATAATTTAGGGTTACATACGCTACTTTCTTTCTTCTAAGGGTTAATTACCCTTTCTGTTTTCGCAAAAATTGGTAACATGGATGGTTTGTACAACACAATGTATTTAACATGGCAATAAGCTCGTCCAAAGCCGAGCTACCATTTTAATTGTTGAAAACTCCAATTCTTTGATTGCCTTTTTCAATAGCATTCATTGTAACAAAGTTCATAGATATGTTCAATTTCTCAAATGCTCTTTTGGCATATATTTAGTATTTTTAATTATTAGATTGTAATTAGATATAGTTTAGTTAAAAAATGAAGTTTTGTTATGGGATTATTGATTTGTTCATTTCGTTTTGAATATTATGTTATGACATTTTATATATTCGTTATTAATATATATATATAACAATGCAAACAAGAAAAAAAAGACATAAAAAAGATTTCAAAAAATTGACAAATGGTATAATATATAACGGTGAAATGCTCATTAGTAGGGAAGTTCCACCAATGATATTAATTATTGTTTTTTCTGCTTATCGAAATAGGAAAAATAGTTAAAATAAGTCGTTATGCCCCCCGAAAAAGTCCCAGCCGTGAGAAGGGAAAAATTCTGGATTGAAAAAATATGTACAAAAAAGTCGATTTCAAAAATTGATAGATGAAAATTTTAATTCATAAAATCTAGATTAACATATAATTATAAAATACAGAAAAATACACAAAATATTAAAGAGAAAATGGCATACCACCGCAGGGGCCCGAAAAAGAGGGTCTGTTTAAGAGGAAGTTGCACGTGAAATTGTGGGAAATGAGTGAAAAACAGTAACAAATCAGTTTATTGGTTACAAAGCAAAGGAAAAAAGGCTTAAAAGTAGCAAAAAAGTTGCCAAAATTAAAGCTTCCGTTTCACGGTTGGTGCTTTTTGGGAGGGTAACTAGTAATTTTAACGATTTATGTCGTTAAGCAGAAAAAAGCATCTCTTATAGAAAAGCCGTCCGAAATCGTTAACGCAAAGGAATGCGGGCAATGTGCCAAAAGACATTCTTTCCGAAAGTCAACAAGAAAACTCAGACAAATTTTATTTTTATAGCGGTTTCCTGCTTTTTTTATTTATGCTGATTCATCCACACTGGGATAGTGCTGATTTAATAGCATTACCAGAATTAATTTATTTCTTCATTTTCAATGGATTTTTTATGGGAGTTTAAAGTTTTCCTTTCTTTTCGCATGCCGAACTCGGTTAATATTAAAAAGAAGCTATGCTAGAATTAATTTTGTTTCATCAGTTCTGTTTTCCATGCTTTTTTATTTTTTTAAACACTCTGCCGATGTGCATGGGATTTTCTTCTACAACTTTCCTTAATAAATCTGTGACAATCAGATCTGAGATATTGTTGGAAAGTTAAAAGTCAGTCTTAGACGGGCAAAAATCTTCCAGTTATTTAATAACATTGATGGGCCTCCTCTCCTGATCAGCGGTTCACCATGATATTTATTCCATTTGTCAAGTTTTTCATGTTTTCTGTATGTCTTTTTGTTTTCGTTTGCAATGTTGCATTGCTTTTCTTACTGACGCAGCTTTTGTGTGAATTCAGAAATAGCTTTCTTCATTTCACACATTTTTGGTTTTCTTATGTATATATTTTTGCTAAGAATTTCTGTGACAGGAAATTTTCATACTTATCGTCTTCTGGGAGCCAAAACAAAGAGATTGTTTTTAAAAAATGTTCTAATAGGCTATATCTAACTTGCCCTAAGCTTGATGTAGATCAGGTTCGCCATGATTATTCTTTGATATCAGGTTGTAGAATCGACAACTGAATTTATCTTCTGAAGTGCAACATTTGTGATATGAAATACGTGGGTGAGACCAGCAATACTATCAATATTAGAATTAACCAACACAGACATGATATAAAAAATTATTTAGAACACTCATCTTTTAATGCTGAATTTGAGCACTTTAAGAGTCATAGTTTTGATAATATCTCTATTAAAATTTTGGATATTGTTCCTGATAAAGTCAGTCGGCTTTTAAAAGAAAACTTCCTTATGCTACAATACAAAACAATTATTCCCTACGGTCTTAATGACCTTTTAAATAGCACAATGATTTCTCCAGATAATCCATGCACATTTAAGCTCTTTTATAACACCCATCGGAAAACTTCTAGAGGTTGCAGAGGAAAAAGGATTAAGAAAAGATCTTTTAAAACAGTATGCAACCTTTTCAGTGAAATCGAGGCAATAGAACATTCTTTTGCAAACTTCTATCTGTGGGCTCCAGTCAGGAATTTTGTTATTTTGTTTGCTATTTAAAATTTAGCTTGCTTAATGATTTATTTTCGAACTTTGGTTCATATAAGTCCAATAACTTACATTTCAAAATTCTCATTTTTGATCTTATGAAACACCGATTGTCAAAAATTTCAACTAAAGATCCCATTAAAAAGTTTCATTTCATTTTTAATTTCCAGCATCCTATTTTGACAAGATTACTTTCTCTTCAATTTTTAAGAATGCACAGCAGTTTTTTCCTATTAAGAACATTTGTTTACAAAAATCTTCAATTACAATAATGCCTCTTTTGACATTGTAAAACTTAATAAAACAACTAAATGTTTGTGTGACGAAGACACATTTTCTCAATTTATTTTCAAAGATTCTGGCCATATTGTCACTGGTAATCTAGACATAGTAGAGAATACTAATCTTAAAAATATCATGTTAAAAGGTCCAAAATTCAAACCGATATTTCGAGTTTCTCTTCCTTCCATATTGCATAAATAACTGAAAAATACTGATGATTTCTTTTTAAAAACTCCTAATGATTGAATTTTTCATTGAGTGGAAATGGAATCTTTATAACCTTGTGAAAAAGTCTTTCTCCCTCTAGTATTATAATTCCAATTGTTCTGATTCCTTTAAATTGTCTAATATTAAAATTGATATTGAAGATTTAAAAAGTAATTTCATCATCACTCCTATCGACAAAACTTCCAATAACTGCGCTTTTATGTGCAAATAGAATTATTGTAATCTTCTGGATAAGGAACTTGAAAATTCAGCAACGTACAAAAAGACTAAATTCAATACGAGTACAATTACCAAAAAAATACTTGCTTTCTATAAATTCTTCAAAATTAAGAAATATAATTTATGTAGGAAAGGTTTCTAGGGGATAAAGGTTATAATTTGGTGCAAAATGAAAAGAGAGAGTTAAAATCAACTAATTTACTATTTAAACACAATTAAAACATCTAACTATTTACAAAGGGGTTAAAACAATAAACATAAGAGCAAGTTCACCTCCGAGATAGCACCAGGCTAATTCATAATTTACTTTCGCTCAGAAAACGGAGAGCCTAAATTATAACGACCGCTTCGGTGAAAATCCAACATCGAACTGATTTAATTCCCGCCGCGTGACGTGACTTCACTTCGCCATAAAACAGACGATTTTATTAGTGGTGCCATCTCTTACAATTTTAAATGAACAAAAATGCTAAAATTAGTTTCTACAAGTTCGGCCATCCTGGGTATCACTGACCCCAGTGATTTTACATAACATACAATAATAGATATAGGCCATTAACAACTCTTCAAAATTAATACAGTTAAAAAGATAAAAATTTCATTATAACATTTAAACATGAAAGTAAAAATACAATTCTCACAAAGGAAATATTGATAATAAAGAAAGCAGAACACTTCATTATACACTGTGTTCTAAAAGAAAATAGGAAAGTTTCTTGTATAAAAAAACACATATTTCATCCTGGTGAGTAAAATTTCATTAGATCAGCAGATGAATTCGTTAGCTTAGGACCGTCATGATTACCTACTTTTTCTAAGTCATATCTATTTCTAGGCTTTACTTTAACTATTCTATATGGTCCCAAAAACCTAGGCCTTAATTTCAAACCCGTCCCAAATTGTGTTCTCTGAATGACCACTAAGTCACCTCTCTGGTAACTAGGGGCATTCCTGCATTTCCTATCGTAGGTTCTTTTATTCTCCGCCTGTATCTTCTGGATATTTTTCTTTGCATCTTGTCGTAGTTCGTCTCTCTGTTCTTGCAGTTCTTCCATCATTTCTTCCATTAGTAGATATCTCAGATGAAGGTCCTCCTTATTTCTCATGGTGACACCAATTAACAATTCAAACGGAGACCACTTAGTACTACGATTGAATGTACTATTTAGAATTCTTTGAAGTGGGTCTACGAACTTGAACCACTTGGTTGAGTCTGCAATTGACAGTTTGGTCAAAACGGGAATAAGAGTTCGGTGTATTCTCTCGACTTGGCCATTTCCTCGGGGTACTCCGGTGGTGATTTGAAAATGCTGGATGTTTTCATTGATACAATAATCTCCAAATGCTTTAGAGGTGAAAGCAGAGCCTCTGTCTGTTATTATTCTTTTGGGATTACCGAAAGTCTTTTGTTGTACTTTTAACTTATCCAATGCATCTTCTGCGGAAGTAGATCTAACGGGATAAAGCCAAGTAAATTTGGTGAAAGCATCCACTATTGTGAGGATATGTTGGTATTTTTTGTTGGTAGAAGGCAAAGGTCCGATGAAATCAACGTTATAAGTACTTAATGGCACATCTTCTTTAGGAATGGGGTTGAGAAATCCATCTTTCTTTCCGCTCTTTTTGTTGGTCAAAATACATGGCACACAGTTGACAATTACATTTTGTACTTGTTTACTCAAATTAGGTATGAAGAATTCCTGTTTGACAACTCCTTCCGTTTTGGCAGCGGAGAAATTACCTTTCTCATGAGCTAACTTTATTATTTCAGTTTGCATATCTCTTGGTACAACTATTAATTCGTGACCATCAACATATTTGTATAGTATTCCGTTTTTATCGAAAAAGTCTGAATCGTTGTTTGATCCAATCATTGATCTTAAACTCTTCGTGTATTCATCTTCTTGTTGTGCCCTTTTTAACCTTGCGGTTAGAGTATCGCTCGTAATTATGGCGACCGGATACCTACTAAGGGCGTCCACATGTTGCACTCGCTGGCCGGAACGATGGACAATTTCATAATCAAACTCTTCCAACAGTAATGCCCATCTCGCTATACGAGTAACTAAATCCTTTTTGTCCATAGTCCTTTGAAAGGCTGAACAGTCCGTTATGATTTTGAAATGATTCCCCATTAGGTAGGTGCGAAATTTCCTTAAAGCGTTGACAACAGCGAGAACTTCAAGTTCATAGCTTCTATACTTCTCCTCTGCTGGAGTAGTTTTCTTAGACATGTATTGAACAGGATGCAATTTTCCATCTTCCGCTTCTTGGAGTAGGACGGCTCCGTACCCTTGCTGGCTTGCGTCCGTGTGCAATTCGGTTGTTTTTCCTTGCTGGAAAATGCTTAATACTGGACTTACAGTTAATAATTTCTTGAGTTTTTCAAACGCTTCTATTTGAGGTCGTTCAAAGACAAATGGATTGTCGCTTCTAATTAGATCACTCAGAGGTTTCGCTATTTTAGAGTACGCTGGAATGAATTTTCGAAAATAGCCGGTGAGTCCTAAAAAGCTTTGTACTTGTTTGACTGTTGTTGGTACTGGGAACTTCTTGACAGCTATTGTTTTTGCAACTGAAGGGCGTACTGTTCCGTTTTCAACAACGTGACCCAAAAATTCCACCTTTCTTCTCAGGAATCGACATTTCTTAAACTTGATCTCCAAACCGTATTTTGAGGCGACTTCAAATACTTTCTTCAGTTTTTCTATACCTTCATCTTCATCTTTAGCTGGAATGATCAAATCGTCCATATAAATTATTACGATGCCTTTACGCATAAGTTCTCTGAAGATGCTATACACATATCTTTGGAACACACTTGGGCTTGTACTGAGGCCAAAAGGTACCTTATTAAATTCGAACTGCCCGTCTGACACAACGAAGGAGGTAAAATGTTTGCAATCCTCGTTGACTTCGACATGGAAAAAACCATTTTTCAAGTCTAGCGTGGAATACACTTTGGCATCTTGGAGTTTATCCAATACATCCTCTATCAGTGGCAATGGGAAACGATCTTTGACTAGTTTTCGGTTCAGTTTCCTATAGTCAACGCATAGTCTGGCGGTACCGTCTTTCTTCTTAACTAACACGATTGGACTTGCATATTAAGATGAGCTTTGTCTCACAATTCCTTGATCTAACCATTCGTCAATTTGCTTGTTGACTGCCTGGTTCTCTGGAAATGACAAACGGCGTGCTGGTTGGTAAACTGGTACATCATCTTTCAGGATAATACTCATGGACACATTTGTCGTTTCGGTCTTCTTAGGTATATAGTTGTTGATTAGCTCAGAAAGTTCTTTTCTTATTCGTGGATTGGTAACATGCTTAACTTCAATTTCGTCCTCAATTCTTGCTTCGTAAACCTGTGTATGCATAAACCAAACCTTATCTTCATGTTTACGAAAATAAACACCTTTTCTATCGAAGCCAACAAAAGCCTGCTCCAAAATGTCCGATCCTATCACTGCTTGAAATTCCAAATACGGCGTAGGAACAACATGATAAGTTACGGAATATTTCTCTCCGTCTAATTCGATTTCTCGTTGGAACGATCCTTTTGTTTTGACTTCGTACTTCCCTAATCCAGATAACACGACATTGTCAATTGAGAGCTTTGATTGTTCGATGATTCCTTTGCTTACATCTTCACGAATGAGCGTAACTGAACTGCCGGTGTCGATGAGAGCTTCAAAAGTCTTATTTCCTATGGTTATTTTTCTGGTCTTAATTCTTTCTTTAGAAATCCGAGAACAGATTTGTACCGGAGAGCTTGAAGAATTATTATTTTTCGAATACTAGCGGCGCTTCGTACAATCTACGGCATAGTGACCCGATCCTTTGCAGTAGCTACACGTTAATTGTTTAATTCTTTTATCGTAAACAGTTCTCTTCGATTGAAAGTATTTTTTCTCATTCCCATTATTTCCAAGATGGAAATGTTCTTGTCCTCGAAAATATTTATGGTTATTGCTCGATCTCTTAGCGAATGACTTGAACTGCTTTGGTTTTATAGTTCTTCGGACGTCTTCATAATCTTCAAATTTCTTCGCTAGTTCAATTGGTGAGTTAATAGTAGACCACTCGTCCAAAAAATGTTCCCGCAGATCAAACGGCGCTTTTTTCTTCATTTGATCGGCTATGATTAACTCTCGCAGTTGGTCGTAAGTGTTGACTTTTAAGCCTAAAGTCCATCCATCGAAATACGTCTGCAATTCGTGTTGAAAATTTTGCCATGTTTTTTCATCATCCTTTTGGTGAAACAAAAATAGCTGGCGAAATTTTTCCGGGGATAATTTAAATCTTTGCAATAGCAAATCCTTTACATGATCGTAATCATTACACTTATCCGCTGGCTCTCTTGCTATCAGATGGGCAATTTCAATGGGTATTAACCCTATAAGTTTTTGAACCCAATCTTTTTTTGGCAAGAAGGTTAGTTCTGCATGACGTTCAAATAAGGTGAGATTCAAACTGATATCTTCCTACATATTAAACTTATGAAAAGTTTCGTGAATCGGTTTATTCGGTGTTTGAACGTTTTCGGCGCTATTCGGAATCTTGGCAATCTGTTGGGCCTGTATTCGTAATTTCTCCAATTCGTATTCTCGTTCTTCTTTTTGCATCCTCTCTTCTTTTTCTTCCCTTCGTATCTTCTCTTCTTTTTCTTCCTTTCGTATCTTCTCTTTTTTTTCTTCCTTTCGCATCTTCTCTTGCTCAGCTTTTTCTTCTCCTTTTGTACGTTCCTCCACAATGCCATCAAGCATCTTCTTAACATCGTCTTCGACGTAATCTGGGCTTTTTACGATCAGTTCCTTTAACTTCAATTTAGTGAAACTCGATTCAAAAGTAAGAACCAAATCCGCGGCGAGTGTCATCAAATCCTCTTTCCTTCTCGCGAGTAAAAATGCCATTTTTAAAAATTTAGAGTGGTGACCCAGAGAACAGTTTTAATTTTACACAAGTTAAAATTAGTTAAATTAATTAAAGTTTTAAGTTACACAAATAAAATTCTCTAAAACCCAATTCCAATTGGACAAAACTATTTAAATGACGTGCAAAAAGTTTATTCAATCAAGCAAGAAAAAGAGATAATTTAAATAAGATGCAATCATCAATGATAAACAATTACGAACAAAAATAAACTTTTGAAAATTCCCGGAACCTGAATATTTGCCAAATAGCCCAATATTACCATCAATATCAATTTATTTTTTTATCAAAAAGACAATGCGTTCTTCTCAAAATATCAAGAATAGATTACCAAGCAAAAATTCTGAAAGTATTCGTGAGTTAATCTGAAACAAAAAGAACAAATATATCTTTGCCTGAAATTAAGCTAATGATCGTACTTGTACCCACGAAAAAATAGAACAACTCATCAAAATTCAATTTCAGATACACTTAAGAACAGGAATTAAAAACACAAAGAATGCACTTAATATTATACTCAAAAACAGAATATTGATAAAATCAGAATCAGGACAAAAATAAGAACAATGTACTTCCGCCCAAAAATGAGTCTAAATACTTACATCTGCTCTTCTAAGTCAACGATGTCTGGAACACTTTCGCTTATTCAAAACACTTTCACACATTAAATGCATTTATTTCCAGAAACACTATTACTTTATTTCCACAAGGACAGGCAATTTCATTGTTTGAAATATTTTATACCAGTAAGCTAAATTTCTCAAAAAGAATTGAAGCACAGGTAAATAGGCGTTACCTCGGACGTGTTGTTAATGATTGGTATTTTTACCGAATCATTTATTTCATTCTCGCTGACAACTCACGCAAGACCTGGAGATGATACTGGAATAATTCGAAGTAACTCCAGAGGCACTTTCGCTGGTGTTGACCTTAAGGACTGAGGGAAATTCCCTTCGTTGAAAATTCAAGCAATACCCGGATCTGAAGCCAGGAATTCGATGCAATTCCGAAAGTTCCTTCGTCGGTGTTCTGGATTTCGCTGGATTCCAGTAGTCGCTGGATTTCGCTGAATTCTGGTGGTCGCTGGATTTCGCTGAGTTGCTTCGTATCGCTCGTTGAAGTTGCTCTCAATTTGCCGAAAATTATCGCCGTGTCTCTTTTTCGATGCAAGGCCAGATCTCGACGTTGTTCAGAAATTCAGGTTACTCTTAAAGTTAAAATCGACGAGGAGGTGAAACCAAAACTGCTCTTAGTTAAAATTTTGAACATTGCTTAAATCTCGGGCCGAGCCTCCAATTTGTAGGAAAGGTGTCTAGGGGGATAAAGGTTATAATTTGGTTCAAAATGAAAAGAGAGAGTTAAAATCAACTAATTTATTATTTAAACACAATTAAAACATTTAACTATTTACAAAGGGGTAAAAACAATAAACATAAGAGCAAGTTCACCTCCGAGATAGCACCAGGCTAATTCATAATTTACTTTCGCTCAGAAAACGGAGAGCCTAAATTATAACGACCGCTTCGGTGAAAATCCAACATCGAACTGATTTAATTCCCGCCGCGTGACGTGACTTCACTTCGCCATAAAACAGACGATTTTATTAGTGGTGCCATCTCTTACAATTTTAAATGAACAAAAATGCTAAAATTAGTTTCTACATTTATTCTTTCCTCACTTTACTATTAATCCAAAATACCACAAAAATTCTACTTCTTATCGTTTTATCACCTATGAAACTTCTTCATACATGAATTAACCTGGATATATTTTCGTTAATCTGTTTAAAAAATTACTGAATGTCATGTGTTCAGAAGATTTCACTTGGAACATTATCAATAATAAACCGGTTATTGATTTCATTCACAATAATTAAAGACAATATTTCTTCTATTGTAGTCACTCTTCGAGAGGTGCTTAACTCTTACTTTTTTCATTACAAAAATATTATGAATATTTCTTTTGAGTATTGGGATATATTAGGTAATTTTTGCATATTTAATAATTTTATTTACAATGGCGAAAGTATTTTTCTTCAATCTCATGGCATTCCACAAGGATCTTCTTTTTCTTTTATTACAGCTAAACTTTTCCTTCAATATTTTGAAAATAATTATTTACATTTCATCCTCAGGCTTTCAGATATGTAGATGATCTTATTGTTTTTAATCATGGAACTTTTAATGATACGTGGTAAAATATTTATCCTTCAGCCTTGCTTCTTAAATAAATAAACAAAGAGTAATGAGTTTGAAGCGGATTTTTAGATCTGGATATTAAACACGTTGTTAATAACTTTTGTATCGATATATATGACAAAAGAAAGGTTTTTATTTCAGTTTCAACGGACTTTCCTAATTGTCTTCTATTAGTTCTATTAAGAATTATATAAACACAATTCTCACTCAAATTTCTAGTATTTAATCTATTTTTTCAAATGAAAATTCAGAATCGAGACAATCAAAGATTTGTTATATCACTATTTAAAAAATATTCTATCATGTTTTGCTTCCTATATATATATATATATATATATATATAACAAATAAGAAACAATCATAGCAGAATTGTAAAAACAACATAATCAATATAAACATTCATAATACAAAATGTCAGGAAAAAAAATCTGCAGGAAGAAAATGCCGAAAATTCTTATAGACAGAAAATAAACAAAAGGGAGATATATATAAAAAGGGAAGATTATATAAAATAATATAAAACACAAACGCAATGAATGCGCAATAATGCTGCAAGACGATTTGTGGAAAATATATCAATGTCATGAAAATCAATCAATGTATTGTACATTGATTGATTTTCATGACATATATATATATATATATAATCAGCAAAACATAATAGAAAAACAATATATAACAAAATAACAAACTTTCATATCAAATTCGAAAAGATATGAAAAAACGAATTGAAATTATATCCGAGTAAAGATAAAATGCAAATAGTAACAGATCAAAAAATTCATATAATTATATCACATACGGAATGCGTTTTATACTCTTCATTTTACGATTTATACTCTCTCTCTCTCTCTATATATATATATACATGTGTGAACCAAATTAGAACTTGTTACATATGATCATACCGAAACAAAGTAAACAAGACATATCAAAATGCAATTCATAAACTAAAAATTCGTTAATTAGGCAAAATATCCAAATCTAAAATAAAATCTAAGAAATTGAAAACACTATAGATACTAAGAGCAAAAAGTAAGTACTAAGATATAATACTAAGAGTTTAAATATTTAGATGTTAACATGTAAATGAACTGTGTTACTATCAAAACTATTGAAAAAAAGGCAATCCAAGTATATGGAGTTTTCAACTTTAATTTACAAAATTATTTCTACTTAATCACTAGTATAAGAATAACTGATACTTTAACTGAAAGAAGTCCGGGTTTAATAGGCTGAAGCGTGCGGTAATTCCCCTTTTCTAAAATATTACCTAAGCTCGCAGCGATGTTGTAACGTTCCTTTTTCTACAATGTAATTACTTCCTGCTTAGACGCACTGGCTTGTGCGTAAGCTCTTCACACCGATGGCCATTGGTTTGAATATTACTATAACAGTTTGCTATCAAATATAACTATCATCTTGAAAATGGATAAATAGAAGTTGCAATAAGGATTTGATTGGATCTACGTCTGCCTGATTATTACTCTTGTGAGCCCTACTGGATCCCAAGACGCCCGTCTCGACGGAGGACGGGGTCAGACGTTTTGGGGAGGTTGGGAGTATTTTAGGGGAGTAAGGTAGTTCCCGAGACCACCCGGGCAGATTGTCTCGTGGCGGGTCCTCTGACAGTGGATGATATGTGGTTTTATCAAGTCATTCCGTAGGAGAGTAGCAAAAGAGGGAAGAATGGATAGTTTCTTACTAGAAGAAATTATATTTATCAGAAGAAGAAAAAAATAAATAAATTTTTTATTTTTTATACATTTCATAACGATTTTTTTTAAGGAAAATGTTAACTTGTTCTATGCAAAAGTTATTAAAAGTGTTCATTTTAGTGAAAAATAAGAAAACTCTTCCTCCCTCCCTTTTTGAATTCTTTTATTGAAACTGATCAATTCACACAGTTTTTCGAGCAGAAAATTTTCAGGTTGCCTTTTCTTTAAAAGTAAATTTAATTACTTACTAATTTATTGTTTTTCTTTGCATTGCTACTAGAAAATTTTACCAAAGAATATTATTTAGATACAATAAAATTGTCGATTTTCCGGCGGTTATTGTTTCTCTCAACTTTTTATGATTTGTACAGTTTAGTGAATTACGGTGACCATGAATTACTGCTAAAATCAACTGCTGAAAAATATAACTTTAAAACTGAAAACAAGATTGCCGAATAAGATATTAAAATAAATTAATTTGAAATTTGAATTAATAAAATTGATATATATTTAATTTTAATTTAAAAATCTAATGTGTCAATGATTGTAAAATTAGAAATCACTTGAGATACATCAGGTTTATCAAAAAAATTTTCAGATGTTATGCAAGTTCCAATTTTTTGCTGAAATTGTTATATTGACTCTAGTACATACTAATTACGAAATTATTTAGAAGAAGAAATTACTTGCCAACGGATAATTTGATATGTTGTCAGATATACAGAAGAGTATCTCTTAGGTTAAGAAAGATCTTTTTGCTATATGAATGTCTCACTTGCCAAATCGATTAACTCCACTTTCTCAATTTTTAAAAAATTTCAGTGCCAAAGCACTTGATTGGTTCCTAACTGTTTATATTCATAACAAATTTCACTAATCATAAGGATTAACATCAATAAATGACAAAATTTTTGTTGCCATTGAATAATAAATAATTTATTTCAGAAACCAATCTGATTAACTCCATACTCTAATGTAACTCGTTGCTAATTGCATTATCGCGCAATACAAATTTAGTCAAAAGACTTTTTAATGCTTATTATACTGTCGTAAAAGGTACCTTTTTTATTTTGTTGTTGTCATACGTTGTTTTATCCATATTCTTCTTGGGGTTAAATAATAAGTTATTTATACCTCGACACACCTCCTCCTTAAGAAAGATTCCTACGTATGCGAATTTTATTCGCTTTAATGTCGGATTTCCCGCTTGAAAGGATGTCTCAATTTTGTGCCTTCCAAATTGCACACGCTCATTTGGTCTATTTCTGCTTTAAATACATTATATATTTTTCATAACTTTCTGGGAAAACCTCATCTACTACTGCATATTCAATAACTTTATCTTTAAAGGAGAAAATATTTTCCAACAAATAAAAGGCATCCCCCAACGAACAAATTTCTCATCTTTACTAGCCAAACTCTTTCTTCATTTGTTCGAAAGAAATTTCGTTTTAAACCTCCACTCTGCCTTCCGATTTATTGAAGATACTATAATTTATAATTTTCAAGACATTTTTCACTGTTTTTCCATATTTTACTGATTTCTTCCACTATATATCTACGCTCTCTATCGTTATCCCTTTCCATTTAATCTTCATCGTTCCCAACATACTACACTCCCCTGGCAACAGCAAAAGTTAAGTGTGAACACTGTTACTCGATACTATGTTCAAGCCCTTCAACGCCAGTCTGTACCGTGACCCTCCGCAAACACTGCCACGTCAACATCCGTCTTTCTGGTTCGTAAAATATTTATTCTTACTTTTCTCTAATGTTATCACAAAGTACTATTGTTTTAATTATTCAAAACTCCTCTCTCTGATTTTGGTTTGGTATCAGAATGAAAATCAGTGTTTTAGGCCTTACGGCATAACTGATTGCAAGAAAATATCAAACTTTTCATATTTAGCAATTCACAATAACTTCATCCCCTGAACAAACGTTATTGCGCTTTTATTGCGTTTTTCATTTCACGTTTCATACTTTTTTATTTCACGTTCCATACTCTTTCATTTACGATTTATCCTCTATCTACCACAGCGCTTTGGGAATTGCAGCTTTTAGCGCATTCATTGTATATGTGATATATTTATATATATTTTTCCATCTGCTACTATTCGCATTTTTATCTTTTCTCGGATATACAATTCGATTTTTCACATCCTTTCGAATTTGATATGAATGCTTGTTAATTTATTTTATTGTTTTTCTATTATGTTTTGCCTCTTTTATATATATATATATATATATATATATATTTCAGAGAGAGAGAGAGAAAGAGCACTTACTAATTTCTCTGTAATTCTAGTACACGCGCCTTTCTTGCTTCCACAAGCGCAGACTATCTGTAAAATAAAAATGAGAATGACCGACCTTGTATATCACTAAATTGTTTATGCTTGCTGTGAAAAAAGTGACGAAAGAACCAATATATAAAAAATCGTCGAAAAAATCAATTTTTCGAGTATTGAATTCTAATAGGGCGCAAATGATGCGTATTACAATGCTAATCAGAGGAAAAATATGGAAAAAAAAATATATTTTTAATCTTGAGTTCGCACAAGGGGTCTAAAGTTTGGAAAAAATGGCAAAACATATCAAAATTTACTTTTACTCTAAAATTATGCAGGCTACAGTTTTTGGTCTCTGAAAACATCCAAGACCTTCATTTCTGATGCCTGATAACGGAAAAAAATATTTTAAACATTAACACTCTTTAGTTCGAGTACGCGTTTTAGGGTTAAAAATTTTTAACTTTCATGAAAAATCAGGATTTTACCTCGATGTAGTGTCTGAAGTTACTATTTGGATTGCCACGTCAGAATATTTCGTTACAGCTCTACTCCTATAAAAAGATACAATACAGTCTTAGACCTAGTAAAATGATGTATTCTAGATTTTTTTGAATGAATATGTTTATGCATTCAATGCACTGCTGAAATTTTAACATTTAATTTTTTTTTTCTTCAACTAAAACAGATCAAGTTATGAAGTTTCGAATATCGCTATTTCAGATGATTTTAGATACTTTCAATGACTTCATATCTCGTTCAGTTTCAGTCGCAAAACGGAGGGGGGGCATCTTTGTTATATATATTATTGTCAGGAATATTTTACTAAATGTGAGTAACAGGAACAGGGGACTGATAGAAATTTAGACTTTGCAATTTTTTCAGCATCACGTTTATTGACTCAAACAGCGTAAAATATAATTTTTTACGTTATTTAAAACATTTTTCATACTGGAAGTATATGCCTATGTCAAGCGGGTTAGAAATTAGCGATTGAGCCACTATTAGAGTGGACCCCTCTGTATCTTATTATCAATTAAATCACTAATTTTTAAAACACAGTTATATCTCTGAGCAGAAAGATATCTTACTGATGCCACAAACTAACCACTCAAATTAAAATATTAATAACAGAATAGCGTGTATAAGGTAATAGTTATCAATAAAACTCTTTACAGTTTCTTTCACGATATAGCTTTCAACATAATCATTTCAATAATTTAGATAAAAATAAAACGGGTTGAAAATCGCATTTCTTACCTTCTGATAGGCCATAATACCGCTCAGTGTTTTAGTATAGGCATTTGGCTTTAAATCAGAAACAAAAAATGTCAATACATGATTTGTGATTAAAATACAAAAATAAAACATAGCTGACGAAATTCATTTTAGTACAATTTGTAAGGATCTCTAAAAGAACTACTCCCAATTGCAGTTATTTTTAAAAAATTAAATTATTAATTAATATTTTGTAAACATATTTCTTAAATAAATAACTAATTGTGAATGAGTCATTAGCAAGTTAGTACGTTACTAAACAATCTACTTAATTCTCCTACAGAAGTATCTTACCGTTATATTTTCGTAAACGTGCATAATATTTTTTGCAATAGTTATAATTTTTCATAAACGAATTTTTCACATATCTTTAGCTTTTATCTACTCTGACGAATATTATGAATAATTCTGTTTCTTACTTTTGACTGCCATTACTTATAAGAAGATTGGCATCATGAAGTTTACTGCATCCGTCTCACTTTTTCTTCAGCTATCGGTCTCGCATGGAAACAGACATACTAACAGAGTTGTATCTTTACTTCCTCAGTGATGTCTAAAACATCGAAATTCATGAAAATGTTGAGGTGACATTTTTTACGATTACTGCTCTTCCTTTGTGTACGCTTGCACAACGAGAGGAAGGAAATTATGTGATTGGAAATAAACAACGGTGAATGTGACATGGTGAACAATATATATATATATATATATATATATATATATATA
>BGPR01000148.1:1208544-1235873 GCA_013235015.1 Araneus ventricosus | reverse complement strand
TCAACAGGAAAAGGTGAACGAAACTTATTTCTCGCATAAAAAAAGATCGACAACCAGTGGATTAAGCCGATGCATCGGCTAAATCGAATCCAAATAGAAGAGCATTTTACCACTGGAACCCAACGCTCTGTGTTGTCTTCCAGAAGGTCTGCCACAGAACTGATCCATTTCGGAATATAATGACATTAACCAAAATCTCACACTGATGCACTGGCTGGGAATCGAACCCGGGTCGCTCCGGGTAGGGGGCGAGCATTCTACCACTGAACCAATTGATTGCTGCTTTCAATAGGTGCATGAACTGAGACCTATTTCTTTTCTTGAAAAGAGCTATTTAAATGAAAAGACTTCATCGACGGGAATCGACCTGGGCCGCCCGCGTGGCAGGCGAGCCCACTGAACCATCTGATGCTTGTGCTGTTCTGTCAGGAGCTGTAGTCTTTTGAACTGAACCATTTCGCAGAGCAATACAACTGAACGAAGATAAGAACAACACGAGCATCGGTGGTTCAGTGGAAGAATGCTCGCCTGCCCCGCGGGCGGCCCGGGTTCCATTCCCGGCCGACGCATCGAGTAAATCTTTTTCAATTTAAATAGCTCTTTTGCTATGCGAGAGAAATAGGATCAGTTCATGGCACACCTGCTGAAAGAACAACACGAGCATCGGTGGTTCAGTGGTAGAATGCTCGCCTGCCACGCGGGCGGCTCGGGGTCTATTCCCGGCCGATGCATCGGGAAAACTTTTTCAATTTAAGTTGATCTTTTGCTATGCGAAAGAAATAGGATCAGTTCATGGCACACCTGCTGAAAGAACAATATTTCCACTTGAAGCCAGACTTAGACAATTTTTTCCTTTTGTATTAAGAATAATACCTGTTGTGTCATTAGATATAAAACAACCGTACAACGTCTTTGAATAACTGAGCAAGATGAATTCTCTTCAGAAAGATTGAAAACATAGCCTTCCATTCATCACTTCTTCATAAGTGCCATTTTTGCATGTAAAAATTTTTTTGGGTAGCACATGATAATGTATACTTCCAAAAATGTAATTGATGTGACCATTTTTTCCTGTATCAAAATGAAATAGTCTAAAAAATTATTTGCAAACACCCTCTGTAGTTAAGCTGTCAACTTCTGAGCAAAAGGAACAATATTGACAGATTATAGAACAAAGAAGGATAATGATATGAATATGTTTATGTTATAGATGTTTGTTAAGGTGGCTCTTTGCAAGACGTCTTTTTATAAGTACCAGAAATCCTGTAAAAAGTTGTTTATACGTGGAAAAATTATTAAAAGTTCAATAACAGATTTCTTATTTCTTCATCTTGTATTGTAATTTTTTTTCAAAATGAATGTTTTTTTATGCTTAGCATTTAATTTTTGTATATTGTATAGAAAAGTTGCATATTCTGCAGCTATATAAATATTCCTTACTTGACTTGCACCAATTTCGATGCACAAAACTCATTCTACAATTCAGTTATGCACTTATTGCCAAATTAGTTGTAATGCAATTGCTATTTTTCAGTTATCCTTTTTAGTGTGAATTACATATTTCTTTTTTTAAATATGTTTTGCCATGATTTTCATTTACTTATGTAAATATTCTATGTTTTCTTCTGATTTCTGTTTGTTGCTCTTATTCTGAATAAAGTCTCAGTCAAAACTTCATCAAATTGTTTGAAAATTATTTTGTATTTGTAGTAATTATAAATGCCTATTTTTAAAGTTATTTTAACAAACTTTGATTTCCTTTTACTCTATTTGCTATGCAAAAATTTAGACCCTTAATTAAATATAAAAAAAAACTTTATTTGACTGATTTTACCGATTTAGACCTACAAATATATATTTCTTCTAAATAATCAAGTCTTATTAGGAAAATATTAATATGATTTTCTGCATTTATTTTTATAAAAAACTTTTTAAATTTTTGTTTCTATTTCTTTCTATATTTTTATCAATCGTGAAACTCTTAAAAAGTCTACTAAATGTGTTCTATGAACGTAAAAAGCGCTAGGAAAACGATCTAGAAGCCTGAATGGCCATGAGCGAGACATCTGGAAGTTGCTTTTCCTGCCGAGCATATTCCTCGCCAGGCACCAGGTAGCGCTGCGGTCGTTGGTTAACATTACGTCTATGGACGTGTCCCTTCTTCACGCTGTACATTCTTTGGCCATATTCATCTAGAACTTTTCGAAACTGTGTTGGGAAGTTAGATGAAGCATATAAAACTATGACTGAACAAATGTTTTCTGCTGTGCACTCTAAAATAAAGAGTGCATGTGATGCAAATGATTCTCTGAACATAGCAGACATTTCTGTCACATATGACGGAACGTGGCTAACACGTGGATATCGATCACTTCTGGGAGTTGGCATTGTGGTTGACATATTAACTGGCTATGTTGTTGATTTTGAAATAACGTGTAATTGTGCCGGTTATGTTCGAAAGCTGCAAATTTGCTGGGTAAAAAGAGTGTCGAGTTCAACATCTGGTACGAAAGGCACAGAAATTAGTGCGATATAAACCATACTGGATCATCTGGCTCCATGGCTGCGGAAGTCTTGTGGAAGCTTCCCACTTCCTTGGCGTTCAGATATACTACTGTTTTATCTCATGGTGACAGCAAGAGCTATCACCATCTTTCAGAATTGAAAGTTTATGGTGCGAATGTTAAGATCTCCAAGGAAGAGTGTGTGAACCATGTCAGCAAACGCCTAGGAACAGCTTTGCGAAACTCTGTGAAAGAGTGGCGAGCACGAGGCGTAACTCTAGGTGGAAATAATTTTTGAGGGAAAAAATTCTTTTTTAATGCTTTGATAAAATCGTTTTTTTTTTAAGTTTTTTTTATATTTATTATTTTCTAGTTTTTAGTCTTTAATTTATGTCATAATTCAGCATTATAAATATTTTGGGATTTTAAAATTAATTTTTCACTAACTAATTCCAACAATTATTTTATTGAAAAGAGCTCTAAAATTACTGAAATATTGCATTTTCATCAATACCCAATGAATATACAAAATTTCAGAACTCTAGTGCATTAGGAAGTGAGTGAAAATTCGATCACAAAATTCTGACCTTACAAAAAATATTTCGAACTTAAATCCATTTTTCTTCAACTAATTCAAGCAATAATTTCTTTAAAAAGATCTATAATAGGATATACTTATTTTTATTTTTATTGAAACATTCAAATTTTTATTCTCAATTCTCCATCTAGAGTACTCTAAAAAAGTACTATATATGTTGCCACTGAAACCTACGGAGTGTAAACTTAATTTTGAGAATTTTTTTAAAAATTGATAATTTGGGAGCTCTAAAATTATTAAAATATTGCATTGCCATCAAGACCGAATAAATATACAAAATTTTAGAAATCTAGTGCATTAAGAAGTGAGCGAAAAATCGATCACAAAATTCCAACCTTACATGCAAACATGAAACATTTCGAAGTTAGTAAAAGCGTTTAAAAAACATGGGAGCCTGCATAAAATATTGATTATGTATTATCAACGAGCGATTTTGCATCATAAAGGTAATGCAGAGGCAATGAAACTGCAATTTATGCAACAGTCTTCCATAGCATATCCACAGATAAAAAAAACAACATGTCAAGTGTCCAAGACTCCTGGCGCCTTTAAAATTCTGAAATTGCTAAAGGCATGAAAGGCAGATCACAAAAACAATGTGAAAACTCCTATCAATGAAAAACATTTGAACAACATTTGGCCAATCTATCAAAGACTTGCATCAAATGAATTGCTTCAAAGGTGCCTTCCTTGCCATACTTAAAATGCAGATGAAACTTTGCATATTTTTTATTAATATGCCTAAATAGTTCCATTCCCTGAAAAGTTCCTGTTTTCACTTCTTTTGTTTTATTTTTTCGAATATAAATGGCGCCATGGGACTAGTGTTTCTTTAATAATTTGATAATACCTCCTTTTAAAAGAAAGTTAGCGTGGGTTTGTGAATTCATGAAGACATTTTTTTCTTACTCTGGGCATGGGGTAAATTTATATTTATGATGGCTAACTTTAAAAAAGCCAGATAGCTGATATTTTTAAATCAATCTTATTAGCGTTTTGATGTTTGTGTTTTGTTTTTCCTCTTTCTTTTGAAATAATGCTTTTTGATGTACACATCTCCTTTGTCTTTCGTTTGGGAAATTTCGGGCTAAGAGAAGTTATGTTTGGCGTAATGCAAGCTTCTTACAGAAAAAATTTCCCAATTATTATTCTGAATCCATTTCGAATAAAGTCCTTAGCCCTTGAAAAAATGGACTAGAATGGATTTCTTGTTTTGTTTTGTTTTCGATTACCTCTGAGTTTATCTTTGTTTTTCTTCTTTGTATGATTTTGATTTCCATTGTTCTTTGTTTTGCTGTTGCAAATGAGCGCTACTTAAACATTGTTTAAATTTAATTTTCTAAATTTTTTTTTCTCTACATTTTGTTTATAAATACACATTCTTTGTTGTTTTTGTTTAAAGTTTAAGTTAAATTTTCTTATTTTTAAATTTATTCTAATATTACTAGTGGATAGTTTAATATGGTATGGTCGAAATGCCCGAAGGAAATATTCTCCCATAAGCAACGTGTCAACTGCTCTGTGGCCCAATCAATATCTGAATACAATCTTGGGGTAGTGCGTTCGACTCGAGAGACACAAAAATTCCCGACTATTGGAAATGTCACAGTCAGACTTTCAAACATGCTTCAGTTGCGCAAGCAGTTGTTCAGAAATAAGCGGAACACTACTGAAATACTAAAAGCTCGTAAGCTGATAAAAAAAAAGCAATAACTAAAAGGGGAAAACTGTTTTTAAAAAAGTAGCGACATATGCAGCTGGATGTTTTTAATGCATCATTTCCTTCAATAGCTATTGTATTCAACTAACAGCGTAATTCAAAATTTAACAGCATATGAACAAAACTGTTTTTGATAAAATTTCTATCAAAATAAGAAGAAAGTTATATTAAATTTAAGCTGTAAATCTTGGAAGTGCTTTTACACAGTATAGTACATTATATTAAATATTGCACTGAATAATACACTATATTACCTTGCTATACCAGTTTTCATGCACACTAATTTGGTTATCAATTTTGTCGTTACTATTTAGGTTAATACTTTGATTGCTTGAGCTATATATTACAATATTAATAAAAACTTTTGTAGAATTATGTTTGAATATTTTTATATTATTTTGAAATATTTTGGTTCTATATAAACTAATTTTATAATCAATTTTTTTTATTTGAGTCTTTAAAACTATTTTTCTTCACATGCTTTGTCCGAGATATTTACCTGCTTCAAAATGATTAATTTCACTTGAATTTCAATCGAATGGTGTAAAATTTTTGCTGTGTATTGATAGACATTTCATAAATAGAACTGCAGATCATTTGTTAAATATTTTGACAAAAAAATTTTTAACAAATAAGGAAAGTGAACATGTTTCTAATTTTTTCGAAATTTATCTAATTATTCCTATATGGGATAATGCTCAATAATAATTATGGTAATGATATGTACTAATAAAATTGATACTTTAGGGCTTACAAATGTCAGGTTATTGCTCTGGAAAAAACCTAGTCCGATATAAGTTGTTTTTGTTACAATTTTATTCTGTTGAAATCTTTAAAGCAGTTTTTCTCAGTTTTTTTCTAAAATTGTGTCTGCTACAAAATGCTAAAAGTCCATCACATTTTATTCTAAGTGCCTGAAATTGTTTCTGCTCGCTCACAAATGCATGGCTAATAGAATTAGAGATGAATTGTAAAAATTTTGATTAGAAATATTTTTAAAAAATGTAGAAAGTGAAAAAATCTGATATTTTTCAAAAAATTTCACAAAATTTAGGAATTTTTTTTTCTTTGAAACTAATGTAAATTTCAGAACTCCGATCCCCAATTCTGTTAAGTACATTGTGAGGTCCCTTCAAAAAAAGTTGGGGGAAAAATGATAAAAATTGTACGAGAAGAAGCATTTTTAAAAAAATGGCTTAATTTTTTTAACAAAATTAAAATTTTTAAATTTGTAACTTATGAACCTTAAACATATTTTAGAAATTTAAGTTCCTGCACAGTTTACCTCTATCTACTACAAAATTAAAAACTTTGATCAAAATTGTAGAAAAAAATTTGGGATACCAAGTCCCTTTAAGACGGCAATTCCACCTCGATATCGAATCTTCCGAGTTTAATGCCGAAAATTCCTAAGTGGAGAATGTTTTGAGAATTATTTGATATTGGACATTGCGTATTGAAATGGAATAAAAGTTTAATTTTAGAACGACTTTGCGTAGAAATTTGAGCAGGCCTTTACTAGATAGAAAGTGAGATGTTTGAAAAGTGCAATGTTAAGCTAATGCTAGCTTTAATTTAGTGCAAATTTTGGGTTAGACCTCTGTTGTTCTCTTTGTTATATTACGATACTCCAATGATATCTGCCCATTTGGAAATAGTCGATTTCCACTTGCTTCAGTCTGATGACTAGGCCATACTTAACAATACTGGTATTTTTTGCTTTTCCTGGCTAAATTTGGAGCCTTATTTTTACCTTCTGACCATCGCTGAACATGAAAAAAATCTTAATATTTAAGATTTTCGACTTTGCTCTAAAAATATGACTTTAAGGATTCATTACAAACATTCTTTACGAAATCGGACCTTATTTCATTATATTAACAATTTTAAATCATTTTTACCGACTTTTTACATCATTTATAAGGTTAAATTTCAATTTTATCTGGGAATGATTCAGGCTTTTACTTTATCATGCTTCAGATTTATCATAATGTTTCGCTCAGTGGAGTCAAGCCTTGCTTTTGCGCCAATAAAACCCATTATTATATAGCGAGAAATTCTCAGAGTTTTTTTAAAACAAGGTTATCTGGTATAAACTTGTAAATTATTTAATAAAACACATTCCAAAATATGTTCAGTACTTTATTTACAAAAAAAGATGGCAGCTTTGCTGTATACACTCAACTGATTAAATAGTCACAAACGCTTCATTATACACAGCAGGAAAATGCCACTTTGTTTACCAAAAGCAGTTTTCTGTGACGCAAAAAAGTTATTTACTTCGGATTGGCAAGTTTCCTGCAGTGTTACATTTATATTAAAAAACACATAAGGCAACAGTTTGGCACAATAGAGTTGCTACTTAAACATTACACTATTAGAATTTTTACAAGTTATTTTACATAAAACAAGATTTAGTCATAAGTTAATTCAGAAAGCACTTGATGTTCTACAAATAAAAATGTTACCGAAATCCGAATAAACATTTCATGTTCTATGCCGACGAGTCGTCAAATAACAGACACACTTTATGTTGTAATGCATTTTCAGGAAATAACAATTTGAGTAATCCATTAAAATATCGTCAAGCAGTCAACAATTAAGTACTTAAAATTCGCATTGTATAAACCCGACCTTATTCCCTGATGTTAAAAAATGGTTCTCATTCTTGGGACATACAAATTGGCCTTAAAGAAATCCTAGTCCACAAGAATGAGCAGGCATGTGAAAAGTCTTTCAACTTCAAATAAAAGCTGTCTATATTTGAATATTTTAAGATATTTATAGTCTTTCCTTTTCGGGACGCTTTTTCTTCGAATGGCTTACAGTCAAGAACAGAAACAATCCTATGACCAAACACACCGCATGGAACACGATGACGATGCTTATTGGCTGGTACAGTGGCCACTGCTCTTGCGCACCGTGGAACTTCAAGGCCTCCAAGTCTGTAGGCATTCCACATTCTGCCCTCATGAGGATTGCATTCTCTTGTTGAACCACTGGATTTCGAGTGCACGAATATCGTATGTCCTCGCTTAGGGACGAGTTGAACTCGTTCTGCACGAGGAGGTTGTAGATCCAGTGAACGGGAGACACCCATTGGGCCCAAGAGAACATAATGGATATATCGAGAGGATGAATGCTGTAACCCGCTACGAGGGATATGATGGTGAAGAGGAATCCTGTCCATGTGGCTGCAAGATGGCGAGTGGAACACGCCCAAGTGCAGGCCAGAGCCATCATGCGAAGAGTGAGCAGGTAGAGGATCATGTAGCCGATGTAAACTCCAAAGGGGCGGACTCTGGAGGTGGTCTGCAAACCGGCCATGGAGTAGGCTGGAACCGCATAGGCGACTGCTACAGCAGCTGCAGGTACTAAACTATAAGTCAGCTAAAAGAATAAAAGATATTTTACGGTAAGTTGTCCATAAAATATACAGGAGATCGATCATTCATGAAAGAGCAAGAAACATTAATTTTTTGCGGCACTGAAATAAGAAAAGCCAACTTCATGCGATTAAGGGTAAAAAAATTATGTTCAAGTTAAAATAACCTTTATTTTTTTCTACACAAGAGCGAGTCGTTTCAAAAGCATCGGGAGGAAAGTGTGCGAATAGTTTCTATATTTATTCGAACGAAACGATTAGTGAAATTTTCAAAATTCAGAAAACTTAGCAAACAACATAAACTCGGTTGCATATATCAAAACAGCAAAAGAATTTCATTTTAAATCATACTATAAGGCAACATCTCGTCTGCCTGCGTGGTACAAATTCAATATATTGTGTTCGAATAGCTTTAGTCGGAGGATAAAGGTCAAGTCTCCCTTCCAGTTCAGTACATATAACATTTGTATAAACCATATAGTTAGCATTCTTTCCACAACCTGCATCTTATTGAGCATAGAGATGGGTATCCAAGTTCCATCAGTTTAGAGGAAGCTTTGTTCTATCCGAATCAAGTATTGACCACACATGGGTGCTTTCCTGTACAAAGAACTTTTTTGGGAAAATCACTAAACTGTTTTGACGTAAAAACCTCTTTCCGCTCGTTACAGTGATAGTCGGTGGAACTTTCTTGTGTGACAAATACCGTCAGATTTGAATCGCTAATAACTACGAGACTAATAATTCGAAAAGAATGGTTGACGGATAGACCATATCTGTAAGAGTTTGCTACATAGTATTTGTTTTGCCTGTGACCTCATCTTACCTGTGTAGGCGCATGCGCGTGATTGTTATTAATTAGCTTTATGTAAGGATAGAAATAAGTATGTGGAAACGCGTTTAGCTAGAAGGTTGATTCTGGTGCGATTTTAAAGACTGAGGAGTATTATTAGGACCCAAAGTGAGAAAAATATTTATCAGAATATAAATTAAAATCGGTATTAAACTGAAAATTTCAAACTCCGCATGTTTTTTGATTATAACACGCAGAATTTTCTTTCGAATTGTACGAAACTTTCAGAACACTTGACAATACGTAAAAGAAATATTGTATTAAAATTTGAATTCCAAAAATTTGAATATTACGGGAAATATGAACATTGTAGTAAATGATGTTCCACTGCGCACAAGCGAAATGTAGTTCTAAATACTGTCAACAGATGGCGCCATGAAAAGCTATTCTAAATAAAACAAAAAATGCGCAGTTCGTGTCCGCGCCGCAGACTTTTCATGAAAAGGTGGGGATAAAATCATAAAACAAGTGTTTCGTATTAATATGTAATTTAATTATCAATCTCTTTAATACAATATTTACACAGTAGTATAATGGTTACAGAATAGATAAATCACAAGCTACTACAGACCCTTGCTGCATGCGATAAACTTGTGATTTATCCATTCTGTAACCGTTATAGTACTCTGTAAATATTGTATTAAAGAGATTGATAATTAAATTTTAAATTACATATTAATACGAAACGCTCGTTTTATCCCAACGTTTCCACGAAAAATCTACGACGCAGACCCGAATTGCGCCTTTCTTATGTTTTTCTGTACTGTTTTATGTTGGGAAATATTATAAACTTAAGGCGGAAGAATCTTTTTTACTTTGCCAAACTGTTTTATCAAGTGCCTGGGGTCATTTGTTGATGGAGCTGGGAAGACTCGTTTAGTCAAAAATTTACTTTATAAGAAGGCAATTCTTCAATAATGTATTTAGTAGGCATGTTCATTTTCAGAAATATATATTTCTGGATATTAAAAAGCATGAAATTTTAACGGTCTAAACACAGGTACCACCCTAGATCGAAAATGAAATAGAATAGTGCTGTAACAGTCGATTCCAACAAAGGTGGTGGGTCTCACCAAGAAAGCAACCTCTGCCCAACCTCTCTCATTAGAATGAGTATCACAGTCGACTGGTCGGAGATCCTACTGGTTAACCGATAAAGCGAGATTTGACACACGAGAAAAGAACTTGTATTAAGTTTAGTAGGAATGGGGAAAACCTGCCGGTTTTAACCGAAAACTGGTTGTTTTGTTTCTGTTAACCGGTTTCTTCAGTTTATTTTTTTTAATCCAATAACCGGGTGAAAAAAAAAACTGTTCGGAAGATAGGTTCGATTAGACTAAAATTTTACCAAGTAATGAAGCTTTGAATTTCATCATCTTAGGCCAATCAGCGACTACCGCTTCCTCGAGGCGTCTGTTGGTTGGCGGATTACTGAAAAGTCTTTGTGACCAAGATGAATATTGGCCAATGGATTGATTTCCTGCTAAAACAATACTAATAAAAATTGCTTACAAGCGGGGTTTGTTTGTTTTTTATTTAAAAAACCGAAAACCGGTTATTTCAACAACCGGTAATTTTTAGCGGTTATAACCGCCAGGTTAAACCGGAGGTGAAAAAAACATGAATAACCGAAAACCGGTTATTTCAATAACCGGTAATTTTGAGCGGTTATAACCGCCAAGTAAAACTGGAGGTGGAAAAAACATGAATAACCGAAAACCGGTTATTTTTTCAATAACAACCATCCCTAAAGAAGTTTAGGGGCGTTGTGAGGGGTGAGCAAGCAGGGGGGTAGAGATGCCTGGAGAGCTAATTCTTTAAGAACGGAATCCTCTGTCTAAATGTCTATCTTGGTATTTGTTTTACTTTTTTTGAAGCCGACGATTGAGAAAGAGCGAAGATTAAGCTTCGGATGCAATTTGCCCTGGCTACGCTATTGTGCGAGTGTTCAGGCAAGTGTACTTAAGTTTCCAGCAAAACAAAAAAAATATTTTGCGTTTCAGCTTGTGCCGACTATCAGAAATATGTATCAAACAAACTATTTTATGGAGAAAGGAGCTTAATACATTGTGTGCAGTACACGAATTAAACACAAGCTCCAAAAAAGACAAATCGTATCTGTACACTCTAGACAAATATATATATATATAAAGTAAAATTATTCTGCATCCATCCATCAACATGTACAGCTTATCTAAACTGGTATGCAAGCCAAATTCTTTAAATGGAATTTTGATGCAGAAACTCGTTCTTTTGAAAGTACCCAACATTTCCAGTTGCCAAAATCTTACTTTAATTTCGATGCAGCAAGCAAGTTCCTTCAACGCAATCTGCTTTAGTTCAAACTAGAAAAGTCCCCAAAGTACTTTTACATGAAATCCATTATGTGCAAGAGGCATCGTACAATATTATAAATATTAACCAATGTAATATTTTTGTTACATTTTGTTATAGTTCTAATGTTGCATAATTTGTTTCAATAATCTGTCTGCATATATAATATCTACCCATATTTGTGGGAAAAAACGTACAAATTACGCAAAATTTCTGAGAATGTATTTTACTGAAAATGTATTGATAATTCAACATTAACAATTACAGATTGGATGTGACAGAAAGTAAAACCGTTTTGTAGCTAGAATAATCAGTTTTAACCGCCGTTGTATATTAATGTAAATCTCCATTCAACCGAAATGTTTTGAAGCTGAACTAAGATTATATTGCATACGCGATTTTGCAATCAAATACATACCTTACATATAGCGTAAGTAAATTTGTGATACAATCTCTCTCTCGTGTCTCGATTGACGATACCTTTCTCCTTCCAAGCTAGAAAAAAAGAATTCGATAAATTCGTTTTAAAATTTGACACAACTATAAATAATCAGTACTTGAATACAACTTTAACATATAAATTCTTAATGTACAGATACTCGAATAGGCTTTTAATCTGACACCACAGATCATTTAAAGCATAATTCTGCCATTTTTCTCCATTAATCAAATTAAATGGAGACATACTTTATCAAAAGTTTCATTTATTAGTTACAGAAATGCAATAATGGAAACTAATAATAAAAGCCTATAATTCAGAAGTAATTAAACTTCGAAAATTCCATGATCAACACTGAAGGCCCGTTTCAAATTCATACTCGATGCAAATTGAAGTATTCCAATCAAATACGTACTTTATTATTATAGAAGTTTTAAGATCACCAACTGAGTAGACTTTTCTGCAGTACTTTTAATAAAATGAGTAATTTTATTGAAAGTTACGCGAATTATTTTATCTAATTTCCTCCATTTCGTACATCAGATGAAAATGCATTTTTGGGCTATGTAATTCATGTATTAAAGGGCGGAATAGGAATTCGTTTGGAAAGTTGCAATTTCAAGAAATTTCGCAGTGTGCTGGAATTCCTACCCCATGGCAAAGGCCCGAAATAACGTTCATCACGGGCCACGGCCCATTTCCGACATGCTTTTAAACGATTCAAAATCAGAAACAGCGATTCCTGTGGCTGCGGAAACCTGGGAAACCCCTTACATTATGCGGCAAGCTGCCTGCTTACAACCTCATACCACCTAACAAAACCGTCAGCTGACCTAGAACCACTTTGGTGGAAAAGAGTCATGAACAATTCTAGGGCGAAAATCAGAAAACTCATCCACTTCATCGCGGTAAACGAAACACTCTTTTCTCAAAAAGATGGTGACAACTAGCCACAGACTCAATTAACCCTAGGTACACACCTTCTCCCATACATAAGGCACCACCCTCTCAAAGTCAACAACACAAAGTAATATAACTGTTAGTTCTTTCAAGTCTAACTATTATATTATTTTGTTCCAAGTGTCCTTTTTGTATCCTTATATATAAAATGTTTTTTTTTTTTGCTCTGGCTTTTTCAATAAAGTTTCACGCATACCCAATCGACCGACCGACAGGGAGGGAGCCGTCCTGGTTCCGAGTTCGGGGACATGCTGTGGTTTAAGTGTGCTGGAAGACTTACCACTCGTAATCGTGTAGAGCAGCGTGGGCCAGATGGCCAGGGCCAGCATGACGTAGTAGAAGCCGAACCTATCCTCGACGTGCTCCTGCTCCCGTCCGCTCCTCACATTCCAGAAGGCCGTCCCGATGCAGACGGACATGAGGGCCGCTAGGAACACTTCTCCACAGAAGTGGACCACATTGAAGGGAAAGGTGTAGATCAGGACACGGCTGAAATAAAGATTAAAATATACCGTTACAAAGTTTCGTAAATACTTGCATATCCATTCGTCATGAATGTTTTGTTTTGTTTTAAGTTATTGTCTGCTATTTTTTTAAATTTTTACTGCTACTTTTAATTTCAGATCATGAGCATTTAACAATATCCTCTGTTGAGGTGTTAGAGAGCATAGCTAAATTAAAATCCCAGCCATCCTTCGGTGTTTTTAAGATAAAGCATTCAAAACTTTTAAATTCTTTAAATTCCTAACGTGCTTTAATGTTTTTAAAATTGAGTATATTCAAATATTAAATTCCTTGTACATTATTTAATGTTTATGAATTTAAAAGCAAACGCAGAACGTTGTGTTGAATGTTTTCAAGATTGGTTGTATTCAGCTTTTAAATTGCTAACAGGTTTTTCCGATATTTTTAGGGTTCAGTGTTTACTGCCTTTATTATTTGTTTTGTATTCTTCGTGTCATGCAATCTATAGGGGACGGCGGGTAGCATGGGTCCCTTAAGGAAAAGTTAATATAAAAATTATATTTTTAATGGGAACGAGCTATGACTATTCAAAACCTTTCTTTGAACACTTTTGTTCACATTGATTATATAAAACAAATTTGTAAAATCTATGCAAAATACATACGACAACTAATTTTTTTAAATCGATAATTTACAACAATTTAAATATGTCGGTTAGTATGGCCACACTGAAAAACACAAGGTTTAAAATAAAAACAAATATTTTTTTAGTACAAATGGGATATTTTGATTCTGTAGCCAAATTAAAGTAATAAAGAAATTTTCTTACATTTTCATTGTTATCTCACTAGTTATTTAACCTTAGTTATTAAACTAATTCTTTACAGTGTACTTCTAAGTGCACCGTAATTTTCGGATTTTCAGACAATTTATATTCCCGAACTCTTGGAATTGGTTTAGTTATATCAACATCCCGTTTTGAACACGGACTATTTTGGGACACACCTTGAAATTTTGAACCAAGGTCAGATGACGAGGAAGATGCCCGAACTGGCACCCTACTCCAATCTCCAGCTCTACACTGGCGGGAGGTCGTTTGATGCGCATGATTTAACGTGCAGTAGGCCCCATATACGGCGGAGTTTTGGTGGAATTTGGATTCGAACCTGGAGCCCTCCGGCCACAAAGCCGTTGCCTTACCACTTGGCCACCACGACCCCCCTTTTCAAGTGCAAATTTTATGGCATCCGCAAATCACCCTCCTCGACCCTCGGCCTCTTCTTGAACTCATGCAATTTTTTGGTAAAAATGTTTTACTCACATGGCTCAAACTACCCGACCGACATTAAAAAGAAAAATATGGTGAAGGCTAAAGTCGTGTTCAAGGCAAAAAGATGGAACTTTCACGCCATAAACTAAAGAAAGGAAGCTAAATAAAAACACTAGTTTCATAATTTTAAGTGCAATTAGTGTTTAAAACGAAGCAAACATTTATAGGTCATAAACAAAGTTCCCGAGGAACGAAACAGCAGTTATGTCAACAAGTATCTGCTCGTGGCAGACTGATGATATGACTGTTGACAAAACTGTTGACACAATAATGGGTTGCTATCTACTGGCCTTTATATCAACCAGTATCTGCTCGTGGCAGACTGATGATATGACTGCACTGTAGGCAAAATAATGGGTTGCCATCCACTGGCTGTTATGTCAACCAGTGTCTGCTCGTGGCAGACTGATGATATGACTGCACTGCTGGCAAAATAATGGTTGCCATCCACTGGCTGTTATGTCAACCAGTGTCTGCTTGTGGCAGGCTGATGATATGACTGCACTGTAGGCAAAATAATGGGTTGCCATCTACCGGAAGGTCCTAGAAACACTAGGTGGCCTATACTACCCGCTGTTCCCCTAACTGGAATTTCTTCTATGGTGTTACTTTTAAATAAATAGTTTGGATCAAAGAGCACCTAGAGAATATTCGAACTATTCCTCGATTTATAAGCAAGCTTTTAGGGTTTTCTGAAAAATCGTGTGAAAATTCTACATCTGGAAATCTCGATAAAAAAAAAGGAGACTTCGAAAGCTCTTGCTTAGTTTGCTGCCTCTTGCTGCAAAGTAAAAGCTAGATTGAGAATAATCAACCTAAGAAAGTAATGACGAGAGGATGATATTGAATATTGGATTCCTGATCTGCAATTTATTTACACTGAAAAATTTTACCAATTATGGTTTATTTTACCTGATTTTGTAAAATATTTGAAACTAACTAAAGCTGAGGGCCGAACAGAAACAATTTCCCGCTTTATCCAAGTCATTTTAAATGCAAATGACGATGCAAGATTTTCGGAATAAACGTACAGGTAATCGAGAAGGCGATGGATAGATGCGAACTGCTTAACATTCTTAAAATTCTATTTAAATATTTTCCAAAATAATACAAAGTAAAAATCTCGTGTCTGGATTAACATTAGGTAATTTGTTGCAAAGTGAGAGATCATACACAACAACGTATTAAAATATAGCAAATGGCATCTATAAATAACAGAATCTCGCATTCTTATCATTGATCCAGTAAAGCAACATTAATGTAAAAGAATTTTTAATCAACACACTTCAAATACAATTATTCTCAATAAAGGTCATTAACATATCCGCTGCCGTGACTCGATTCCGAGATTCGAACCATCTAAATAGACGACTCCTCTGTAATCTCAACTATAAGTAGAGAAATGGTCATCTAATTGTACAATAGGTGTGAATCATTTGATTCATACGGCGATTAAAGTGTTAAGAGCATTTCTAAACAATTCGAGTTGATATTTTAACGAATTCTAAATTTTTAATGTGATCATAAATTGAATTCTGAAAAGAATATACTTCTATGAAGTGTTTCGAAGATTTCAGACTGTGGAAATCAACTCGTCGAGGATATTAGATTCATCTTATTCGTCATATATTTAGAAATATAAAATCTATTCAGAACTTTTTTGAATTAAGGAAAGGCTCGAACTTGTGCTTACATCCACAAAGTCAGGACCTGAGTACATATGTTGGCCCTCTTTATGATAGCAGGGGGCACTCCAGGGGGTCCTGGGTCAGAAAGGGGCTCCTGCCTCCTCCGGAATATCTCCACCAAGTTCTCCACTCGCTGGCTTGATTCTAGCATTGCCTCGGCAGATAAGTTGTCCAGAGTCACCAGATCAACTGAAAAATCAAAAGGTTTTAGTTATTTCACTAACTGGAATAAATCATAAAAGAAGAATACAACTATACCAACTAATATACACTATGAAGCAATCGTCCAATTTAGAAATAAAGTATTCATGCTATGAGACTTTTGCAACTCCTAAATACACTATTAAAGAAGCTTTACAAGTAATCTAGACCATGGATTTAGACAAAATTAGTTTTTCTAAAAGTTAGTTTCTCCAATTGGCATATTTCTTTGAGAATCCATAAATGTTTTAGTCAGTTGAAATACCGATGCTTCCAGGTGACCTTTTTCAAAGTACAAATTTTGCCCCAATTCTATTTTTATTTTCTTGAGTTGTATTGCCCTTCAACATGGGAATTAGATTGGAGGATCTTAATTGGATTAAGATTTAAGTGAATAGCAGACTTATTTCATATAAGAGGAGATGCATACAACTGTTTTAATAATTAGCTTGTTTGATGGAAAATTCTAGGGATATCCTAATTCTGTTCTTCAGAAAGTAAACTACTTCAAGTGCAGTTTTCCGGACTTTGTTGTTCTTCCGTAGTTATGGTTTTCCTACAGCGTTTTCGGATGAGTAAAGTGGCGTAGAAGCAGTGGCGGCGATTGGGCGAAAAAGGAGAGGGCAAAAAATTTATAGACATCTAAAAGACCCAGGAGTATAGGAGTAGACAAAATTTAAAAATTAGTTAAAAAATTAGCAAGTTTTCACGAACACTATTGCTTTTAGTTTTAAGCAGCTAAATTGAAATGATTCAATTTTTCCCTAAAACTTTAGAGGGTTCGACTGCCCCCTTTCGATTCGCCGCCACTGCGTAGAAGTAGGGGGGGAAAATCAGAAATAACTTTCAAAACAATATATAACACGCACTGTGCAATGGAACTTCTCTTTTGGATCTCCTGTGAAGTATTGAAATTGTTACTTATGATAGTTTACCACTGACGTACAAAGTTAAACAGTAATTATATATTTAATGTACTTCTCTCCAGACGTTCAAATGGAGATCCTTTTAAAGTCAATTTGACTAATCATGGCTTTTTAAGATTTTCCCTCATAAGCAGATACAATACTTAATTTTATACAGATGTTAAAACTAAAAACTTTTCACTACAAAATAACAAGTGTTCTTGAACACTTAAGCCTTTGTATTCAACATTTTTTAGAGTTGAAATTCAGCAATACTGAAGAGTACATGGTAAATCAAAAATATTTGCACAGTTTTGAATACTGATACTAATAATTAACAAAGTTTCGTAACTCAAATTAATACACAAGTAGAGTTTTATCAGCCATCAGAAATGGTCAAAATGTCAACAGTTATTGCCCAGGCAATGCTGACAACGCTACTTGATAGAATTAGAAACGTCGTTATGCATATCAATTTATATATTTTTTTCTAGTCAATTTTCTCTTCTATAAACATCATGCTTCAAAAGTTCCCATAGAAGGAATTCCAGGAGGAATAAAATTCTGTGGGAAGAAATTAAGTGATTTCTTTGTTTTTATCTTAGAATTCTGGCAAGGACATTAAGAAAAGCTTTACATTGATTCAAAACAACTCGAAATATTGGACTCCAATTACATTTAACATATTAAATGAAGTTATGAAACTTTGATATACATTATATTAAAATATCTACTGAATATTTATACAATGTGTGCACACATTTTTGGGGCATTCTGAATGTACAAAAATTTATATTTAGAAACAATTCTGGATTTTCCCACGATTCAGACAAGATTTAGTACTTACGGTAGTAATCGGACGGGTTTTTGTAAGCTGGGCAAGGAAAGTCGATATAAGCAAAATACGACAGCATGTCTCTTCGCTTGCCGAAGAATAACATCCTCCCCGTAGAAATCATGGCCACTGAAAGATACAAGATCCATTAAAATCTTGCAGCAAGTTGAAATTAAAATATATCCAACACGAAGTATCGTTAAAAAACAAAAAGTATAGAATGATATGGTATAGTCAAGTAACGAGAAAGTTTATTACGATCAGCAGCAAGAATGAATTTGTCGTATCAAACATCTGGGAGAAAAACGTTTTTCGAAACCAGGTGTATATTTTTGTAAAACAAAATACAACTGTTCCAATTGTTTAAACCATTAGAATAATGTTTCTTAACAAATAAGCATTTCGTATCAGCAAAAAATGTGTCGATGCTACAAATACGATAGGATACAAATTCATAAAATAAGCAAGAAAATTGCACTTTTGGTTTCTGTTTATTCGTACATTCTCGCATGTTTGGAAATTTATTTTTATATTATAAAAAAAGCTTATGAAACAAGAGAAATTATTCAAAAACAGCTAAAAATAGCATTATGATCACTAAACGTACCGACACCTCCCTGATGCATTGAAACTATTATTGGAAAAAGTTCATTTGATCAGTCGTGGTATTTTAAATATTAAAACTGTAGCCAATAAAAGTTGACCAACTGCTTCATAAAAAATTTGCTATGTGAATGAATTATTTTCTTTGTATGGTTATATTAGTAGTTTATTCTATGTTTAGAGTCTGCTGTGAAGATATGAAAGACGACAAATTCGAAGGGAATAAATACCCAAACCAAAATAAGGAAAAAAAAAATCAAAATAAGGGAAAAAAAATCAAAATAAGAAAAAAAATCAAAATAAGAAAAAAAATCAAAATAAGAAAAATAAACCAAAATAAGTCTTATTAAGCAAATCTAATCAACTAGAAGATTTGTGCCCGCCAACAATATCTCGGATCCGATTGTCACATATTTACTACCAAAATTTGTAGTAGAAAGTCTCATGAACATTCGAGAAATGCTTAAGAAATGAAAAAATTATAATTTGTAGTAAATTTTAGATGTAAATATATATGAACGTTAAAAATAAACAATAAGAGTCCGGAATTCTATGAACTAAAAAACTTCATTGTATACAAAATAAAAACATGTACCACTAATTCAAATCTTAAGAAAAGCATTCCAAGACGAAAACGAAAGTATTCTAAATTAATAATTTGAAATACAGAACTCTTTTACTAACTCTCAAATCAAAACTAATTAGGAAAACTTGGTTAAAAATACTCATCCTTTGTTGAATTGACGGTCTTCTGCTGATTAAACCTACAACCGATCCGAGAAGCAACGGAATTTTATTACGGCGTGGGTGAATCAGCATAAATAAAAAATAACTTTTACTAGGAAAATTATGTATTATGAAAATGAAACAGATGATTAATGAAAATAAAAAAGAAATGAAAGATAATTTCAGCTCTGTCTGGTCTAAATCTCTTTGGCACCTAGCCAAACCAACCTAGTCCAAACAAACCGAAATCTGTGACCGTCACAGATTTCGCTGGATTTTTATACAAGAGATAATTTCTGCACATTAACTCGTAACAAAATGCATTCATTAAAAGAAAAGAGATGGATCAGAATTCAGTATATGTAGTTGAAAAGGTTTGGTTTGTTTGAGGGTTTATGGCGCAAGGGCCAGTACTTTGCCATGTTGCGCCAAACAAGGTAGTAATATGTGAAAAGGTAGTTGAAAAGGAGCACTATTAAAATTGCTATGGAATAGCAATGTTAAAAGTGTTCACGGAGGACGGATTACTTAGAATTACTTTTATATATTTTTGAGAGTATTACCTCTAGATATCATTGTGAAGATTTCATAGGTCGGGGGGTGGATAGTCATGATGACGATCCGGCCTCTTGCTGCCCACTGCCGTAGGTACTCAACCAAGAAAAATGTGTCGAAGATGTCCATTCCTTTTGTAGGCTGGTCCAGTAACACGATGTCTGAAGACAGAAACGCAATTAATACCAAGAAATATTTGTGTTTTGAAGACAAACGTTTGTAGATTTCAATACCCCTGGCTGAATTTATAAATTCTTGATCGATTTTACGGCAAATTGAAGGCGAATATTTTACTTTAATCGCTTTGTATTATTTGTGAGTGTATAACTTATGAGAAGCGGATGGTTACTTGCATTTTTAAAACTACTAGAATTGTAATCTGATGATTTTTATAGAGTCAATTAGTATAATAAATTCGATAAGTTATCCTGATATGCTCCTCATTTTTAACCCGCGTTCTTTAACCTTTAAAGCTATAATGATTATGCGCTACGTATTTAAAATTTTAGTAAATATTTCTAGAATGTTAATTCTAACTGAAGTCAATTTAGTTTTATTTCCCCCAAGAACATATTTATCAGATGCAAATAATGCTAAATACTTAATGGCGAATTCTGTACGTCAGAGATAGACTATAGCAAGTACCTGCTTCAACATTTTACAGGATAGCCAAAAGAAGTTCCGAAGCACTAAGCATCGCTTTCTGCGTTTTATCGAAAGCATCGTTTTTTTCGACTACAACTACGATACATTACTAATCCAAAAATACGGTCGGCATAATACAAATACGATAAAAGAATCCCATCAAAATCAAACTTAAGGTAGTTTACCTCAGAGGTACAGAATCATGCTGTAACATCTGCATATTTGAGTAGGTTTTAAAAACATGCTTGCCTAAACTAATATGCATCAGGCAGAAATCTTTCGAAACTAATAATATTTCACTTAGAACCCACATTTCATATTCCAATATTTATAATTTTTCTGTAGAAGTGCCTAGTAGTTCACTTTTAGGTCTAACATACAAGTCAATAGCAATATTTTTTGAGTCATAACTACTTCACCTCGCTAACTAATTCAGCTGTGTAAAATACCTTTACGATTTCTTAACGAAGAAGTTATAAAAAACATGCATACGATTCGGCTGGATTATTTTTACCTGTATCGAGCAAAAGCTGCGAGGCAACATTGAGCCGTCTTTTCTCCGACTCGGTCAGATCAGAGACCCTGGTGTGCTTCACTTGACCGAGTCCCAAATCTTCGATGAGGGCATTTATCTGAAGAGGGAGAAGCAGAATTAGTTTGCAAGCCATCTAGACAGCCAGTAAAGTTAGCATAATTAGATTAATGATCCGTTTTGGAGCTACGAGTGATATTTTGGGACGGGCCTTATTTTTAACCGTGATCGGAGGACCAATGTTCCATGCCGAAACTTCCACACCACATCAACGGGAGGACGTTTCATCCACGACAGACTACACATGCTCATGTGATTTTTGATTATCAATTGATATTCATGTTTTTGTTGAAACTTTGCGTCTGGGTTTATTTGATTATAGCTCATATGTCTGTACTGGTGTGTAGGGTCGCCAATAACCTCGTCTCCAGGCAGAAAATTCGTGGGATTATCAAATTCATTAACGAAAACAGATATTTTCCGGCCTCCCTAGCCTTCAACATCCCAGAGAACTGAACTAAGTAGCTCAACCACCGGACATTCCACCTTCAAATAAAAGAAAGGCATTTCAACATCTAAAGAAAAGACTACTACGAACTAATAGTGTAAAAGTGAAAATGCCTGTGCTGTACATAGTGTATATATTTCCTTCTTTTTGTTTATTTTGTTTCTTTTTCTTTACCCGTGTCTTGCCCATCAAACCGTTCAGTGACCGGTCTGGTCACGGGTACGGGGGGTAAGGGACGGCGTTCTGTTTTGTACTGGTGTGTGTTTGCTATTTAGCATTGGGACTTTTGGGGTTGATAACATGTGCCCCCTACCCACGGGGCTTATTCATGGCTCTTGCCCCAGTTGGGCTATTTTGTAAACTGTATTGGCATCCTGTGTTCGTATTTTTGTTATTTACTTGAAATTTTTATATTTTGGAGATTGTTGTATCTTTTTATGTATTTGGGTACCTTTCAGTCCTCCTTTAACAATCTGAAATTTTGGTGTCCTTAGGCCAGCTCGATAGTAAGCTATTATAGATTTTATGAAGGATTTCAAAAGCACCCACGGCACCATTCTGATTAAGATTAATTGTATTGTTATTTTTGCTTGGTTTCTTGGATTTTATTGGTAATTTCAGAAGCACCTTCGGCAACATTTTGCGAAATTAAATTTTTCTGTTTTCTCTGGTATTTATATATGTACTTCTGGTTTTGTGTAGGTAATGGTTCGGTGGATATTCTGTGTGTTAATCTTTCATTCATTTTGCAAACCTGTATTGTATCGTTGATTGTAACACTGAAGATTTCTTTCTGTTTTGTTTATTTAAGCCCATTCTGGCTTTTTGTGTAACATTCGGTAATACAATAAATGCTGTCTTGGGGGCTGGATGCCCAGCGTTCCTCTTCCGTGTTACACCCAATAGGGTAGGCCGGCAGTCGTGGGTTGGGTAGACTACACATGCATCAGACCCTCATACATGGGGGATGTTTTTTGAAATCGGGTCTTAAACCGCAATCCTCCAATTTTAAAACCGAGAGTTCCACCACGTCATCACTGCCTAATAACCAGTAAAGCAGCAGTTTTCCAAAGTCATGTTTATTATGGTCATAGGATAATTAGCAGGATTTGTTCTTAGTAAAATGCAAGTTTCTGTATTACGAACTAAAATTGAGACTCAGCATTATAATTTGAAGTGAAGTCGATATGCATCTCTCGAATAAACAAGTTCAAATGTTATCCGATAATTGGCTAACTTTTACATCAATAGATATTCAAAAAAATGTGTGCCGTACAAGAAATATTTCGCAACAAAGTCCTATTTGGATGCCATTTTTCAAACTGTCAGAAGCCATCATTCAATGAAGTTCACATTGGCGAAAGAAGAAACGTAGTTAAACTGAACCGACCAGAGAAAACAATCAGACAACGGCTAGTACAAGATAGGAATCGGACCAATTTTTGAAGAAACAATTCTCTTTATCAGTCGCTTCTCGATGGTGATATTGAAATTCAACAATAGGCAATCGTTCGCCCGAATAAATCTGGTGAATGGCTGCGTATTCCTAACTATATTTGACAATTCTGAATTCCATAAAGTTAGAGTTTGTTATGCAATGAATCTGAAAGATAGGGCAAGAAAAATACACTTTGCAAATGATATAGAATGTGCAATGGCGCTTGATGCCAAGGAAAAACCTATAAAAAGTACAGCTTGTAAATAACCAAAACATCGCCACTAAATTTAAGATGTAGGCGTGGTGGACGATATGGATATAGGCAACAACTTTGGCAATTGAATGGCATAAAAAGGCGGTGTAACCTTCCAGCGGGCGCGCGTTTTCAAGAGATACTTGCATTGTGCATCGTATTACATATTTATAAAGTTCTTTTATAAATTTAAGTGCAATTTTTATTTATGAAGTCTTTGTATACTATTGAGCTAATAAATGCAGTTAACATAAATAAAATCTGTATTTATTTTTGTAAAACAGCACGATATATTTATGTAATACAATGCACGTTATGTCGTAAAATTTGTGCAGGCGCGCCCGCTGGAAGGTTAAAGGACAGTTTCATACCATTTGTTGACGACACTGCCAGAAGGATCGCCGAGGCCTGGCGGGGGGGGGGGTCGATTCTGGACATGTAACTACAAGTCAAAGTAGTTTGAAATGATTGGATGAATCGGTTATCTATTATTATTAATGGATTATTTATCTAAAGTTGCATTCATTATCATTGAGGAAAGAATAACAAACTGAAAAAACACAAGCCAAATTTAAAAACAATATTAAAAATGAGAAAAGAATCCAGCAGGAGACTTTTTCAAGGTTTCCCCCCCCCCCGCTAGGGTTCTAAATTTCACAAAAAATTGGGACAATTTTCTGTAGAGAGACGGACATGGAGTCAAAAGATATCTGTGTGAAGGATCTGAAGTCTAAAAGTTCAGATTTTTGACTCCATGGCCATCTCTCTACAGAAAATTGTCCCAATTTTTTGTGAAATTTAGAACCCTAGCGGGGGTAAACCTTGAGAAAGTCCTCTGCTGGATTCTTTCCACATTTTTGTTTAATATTGTTTTTAAATTTGGCTTTTGTGTTTCTTCAGTTTGTTAGTTATTATTTGTTCTATCATCATTGTACTCTTGGAGGTTTCTGCTATTGCGCGCACCAGATGCTTTGTGGTTATGTTTCTTGTGGGCCTGTTTGCTCTTTCTATAACTGTTTTTAGTATCTACTGTTTATTATGTGTTCATTAACACGTTGATCGCCATAAGAATCGAATACGTTTCATTCAGCGATCAAATACGATCCATACCTACCATCTAATCAGATGACTTCTCTACTGTAGTCGAGAGATAGCAGAGAAGGAGTCATCCAATTAGATCGATGCTTCGAATCTCAGACGCGAGCCGTGCCGCCTAACGTGTTAACACAAAATCTATATTTGCTGGTTGTGCTATGGAGCAGACTGGTCTCTTTTGCCCCATAACGAAACAGACAAGAGTGGAAAACAAGAGAAAATTAGAAGTTTGTTTATATTCGAGTATCATACGAGCCGCATTTGGCAGAATTATATTACTGGATTTTTTTTTTTCAGAAAAACTTCGCCATTCTTAATAATAACAGTTTTTCTTCCCGCTTTGTTCTGAACGCGACTCCTTTCAAAATTCACGTCTTTTTCAAATGCTTGGTCTGTGTTACACTTGCAACCTATTGTGTTCTGACTGGACAGGCCTTGCTAGATGCGGCATCCAAATGGAAACATTTTGGATAACCCTGATATATTTAAGTTAATAATATATAATAAACAATACGAATTTTAATAAATAAAATAATTTTTAAAATTTTAACAAGTTTAAAATAATAACTTTACTTACTTAAAACTTAATTTTCTAAAAAATTAGAGAATTGATCAATTATTTCATTTTATTGTTTTCATGATCGGACGCATTATAGAGCAATTAAGTTCTCGAGGGAATTAAGAGCCATATAAGTAAAGTTATTCATTCGTGATAGCCGAGGAACACAAAGTACGGATGTATTTAAATAAGGAAAACGCAGAAACCTAGAAGAAAAAATACAATTTTTGATTCCTGAAACAGTCAGAAGGCTCCAAAATTGGTTTGTAAACGAATTTAAAACCATTAAAAACTTCCCGAGGGCAGTGCTTTGAAATCAAAATGATACTCGATTTTAATTTGAATAACTTTGAGTACATTCTTTGTTGCACTATTGCGCGGGGCCCTATTTGGAGCAATTGGTCCAATCGGTTCAAAGCCTGCCCTGCGTTCTGACTTTAATATTAAACCAGCGGGAATGTTCTACCCTGAACTTTCTCGTTTTGTACTCCGTTGTATAATGAAAATAACCATGTTGGCATTGTGAAGCCTTTCTTTTAACCACAAGATCCAAAATTTGATACAACTAAACAATTTTGGAACAAAAACATACCAAATTTCATGAAATAGGTAGTTGCGTTTTAGAGTTATAGCGTTCACACACACTCAAATATAAAGAACGACGGACTGTCAACTCGTTGATGGATTTCATTCACAATTTGATACGCATTTATAAATCGGATAAACTATGTGCCAAATTTCATCGATCTGGTTCGTTGAATATGAATTATCGTGTTCATTCGCAAGCTACGAACAGACAGACGCATTTCGTCTAAAATCCGATACAAATCTTCAATTTTGGCGGAAAAAACGCACCAAATTTCATTTGTCAAGCGCGTTTAATTTCTCAGTTATAGTGTTCATGGATGGACAGATAGACAGTTCCAACATATTTTCCCGATTGAGGGAAATTAAAACGTAGATGCATCGAGATCTAGTTGTCGAATTATTTTTATGGTTACAATACTTTCTCTTTTATACTTCATGCACAAGAGAGTAAATAGAAACTTGGATTATTCTATGAAGCGAAGTGCAAGAACTTTTGTATTAGCAGCCATTAACTATACAACTCGAAACGAACGATTCCGTTTGCATTTCGGATTTCAGTCTTCATTTCAATGGACTTGAGCTTTCCATTGCAATTGAACTCTTGATTGATAGTTCCGTTTAAGGCGCCTTGTTCCGGAGAAAACATGGCGAAGTGTACAATTACCTCTAATTGTGGGAAATCTAAAACGTAGATGCATCAAGATCTAGTTGTCGAGTTACAATATTTTCTCTTTTACACTTCATGCATAAGAGTAAACAGAAACTTGGATCTATAAAGCGAATAACAGTACAACTCGAAACGAACAATTCCGTTTGCATTTCGGATTTCAGTCTCCTTCGCAATGGACTTGAAATTTTCTATTGCAATTAAATTCATGATTGATAGTTCCAATTAGGGCTCCTCGTTTCGGAGGAAACATGGCGAAGTGTACAATTACCTCTGCACCGAGTTCGTACTCCCGCCTCCTTCTAGGGCGAGCGACGCGCATAACCCAGTCTCATGTCGTCGAAAAACAAGAGGGTTCGATTCCCTGTCATCCCGAGGAAAACAATGGCTCTTTACACAGGCTAACGAGCACGGAGGTCTCGAGCGGATTAGGATGCACCTCCAAGCAATGGGGCTTTAAGGTTGAATGGAGAGATCGGCTAACTCGCTTCTGGGAGGCTCTCTCGGAGAGAACTCAAGATTTGATTCAGGTTTTTAGAGTTATAGGCGTCTTTCTTGGCATTCTAATAGGGATACAGTGCTTTCTGAAGATCATTCATAATTTTTTTACAATACTGCTGCATCTGCAATAGGTCGAGGGGTTACATTGAACTTGCACTGGGGGGAGTGTTTACTGTCAACAAGAACAAGACTAACGTGTTTATCTGCATGGAAGAGATTCTTCTTCGCGATGCAAACGCAATTACTGTTTGCTTTTCTTTAGTCATTATTGGTACGGGCTTGCGCAAAAGCATGTGAAGTACTTTAAACTGCAGAAATATACATGAACCATAAAGAGAGGGCGTGGTTTAATTAACCTACAACTTTGAATTGAAATAACTTCCGAGATCCTCAACAGATGTCGCTACAGATGCGTTCGATGAGAGGGCAGAAAAGTCACTTC
>BGPR01000148.1:1148253-1208534 GCA_013235015.1 Araneus ventricosus | reverse complement strand
CCCCCCCCATGTCTTACAAAAGTCATTCCAAGATCGTATTGTTCAAAATTAATATTTATGTGATGAAAATACAACACTTGTGTAAAATCTATTCCACTCAAACTTATCAGGAGAAAAATATTTCTTAACTTATATATAATGTAAATGAGAGTGTACTTGTCTCGAAAGGCAATAATGAGACGACTCGCTGTCTGACATAGAAATTATGTTAGACATAGGATATCATGCACTATAAACTCACATAATTTATATAATAGTTGGGCCTCAATTTGCAGGTGTTCACCCCTTTAAAATATCTAACCGGGCCCTGTACTCAGAAAAGGTTGGCACCTTACGTTAGAGTGAACACGAGTTCCCTTCTTTCATCTCCGTATATGTGTACCCGTCTCGATGAGACCAGGCTACTTGAGATCTTACGAGTCCAACTGCGTCCTAAAAAAGGGGCGACACCTTACGCTGGAGCGTCACTGAGCGAAAACTGACTTTCTCGCTTAAAACCAGTAAGAGAGGTTGAAGGAGGGTCCTCCCCCTTCCGGCCAAGCCCTCACAGGTTCAATGGACCGAACTTTTACTTTTTTGTGGGGAAGTTCGCAACAACACTATTACTACGGAAATGGTCTTCAACATTCAAAAATTGACCCAAGCCTTCTAGAGGAATGGTAAAATATCCGATAGGAAACTTTGAAAGTTTTGGTAATGTTCAAGATGATTTCAAGGAATGGATTTTTTTTACTAGGCTGAGCTATTGTGTTACCTCGGAAAGTTCTTACTTTGAAAATAATATCCATTAAATTCCTTTTCCACATTCTTTTCAATATTAAAAACATTTGTACCACTATTTGGAATATCTCAAAAGCTATTTCAGAACTGCCGGAATTATGTGACGCCTAGTGCCATAATAAGATCTTTTAAGTATGTGAATTATGCAAGCCTATGATGCAGATTACTTTAACACATATTGTAATTGCCATGCTAAATCAGTAAAGTTTCAAAATTAAATGTTAACCAGTCGCCTGTCATCGATATTCATATGCGTGTTCAAACGAATGCAAACTTAGAAATTTGGACTGCAGTTCGACATTGTCCGGATCATCAGTTGTTGGTTTTTTAAATACCACTGTTAATCCATTATATGATGAGCAATAAGTTCAATATGAGCCATCTGTCGGTTTAGTTATATTGAGGTCCCGTTTTGATGCAACACGAGGACTACTTTGGAAAGGACTTGGTAATTTTGAAGTGTGGTCAGATAACAAGAATGTCACCTGGGCCGACATACCCTTCTCCAAACTTCCGCATCACACTACCAGGAGAAAGTTTGACCATCGACTTCAGATTTAATATGCACCAAGTACACATATACACGATCGATCTTTATTGGAATCATGTTTCGAACATAGAACCTTCCAGTCCAGAAGCCGGGACCTTACCACCAAGTCAACAAGATTCGATGTGGTGATCCTGAATTCCGCCAGATGGCGCCCCTCTCAGAACTACTTCAATAAATAGCGAATCGATGCTACGCAATACACAAGAGATGCACGAGGCAGCGGACTAGTCATGTCCTAATAAACCGAATTTTATCTTTTTGTGTTTAATATTTTACTAGCACTTCCCCAATGTTTTAATAAATGTTGAATTCTTATACCTAAAGTGTTGGGTCAATTTCCATGAGTATATGGATGCAAACTTGTTCATAAACAAGCATCCATAACTCTGTCGGAAGTAAATTTAGAATCCATTATAATGAAACGTAGTAGGCGCTTATAAAAGTGGTTGCAATGACGGAAGTATGAGAACGGGAATTTTACTGAAAATTTTAAAATGCTAGAAGACAGTATATGGCCAATAGTAGTATTTCATACAAAAAAGATTGAAAAACAAAAAAAATTGCCATTATGTATCCTTCAAAACAAATCACGCCTCTTTAACCTTGCTGATCTGGATATTCGAAGATAATCTACATTTCGTTTAAATAACATTTTTTTTAAATAAATCAAATTTTTAGCCTGACGATACCTGTAAACAAGATTTTTAACCCTGTATAAGGCCATTTTTTCTAGTAGTGGTGTGGTGTAATAAAATAACTTGGGTGTTTAGATTAATTTAAGAAAAGAAATTCATTCAGCTCATTGGTTGACATTTTTTGTTAGTTAATTTTATAAATTAGTAATTAATTACCAAGTCGAGACGGTTCGTTATGGATCGAGACAAGAAATTGGCACATCCATTTTTTTGGTTTCATCGAAAGATTTGGCGAGAATTTAAGCCCACCTTAAAAATTGATGAATTTGGTGGGAAGTATATTCTCATGGCCTTGGAAAGAGTTAAAGGTATCTTGAATGGGTTGAAAGACCAGAAACTTTCAAAAGAGATCAAAATTTTTGTCCGCGTAGATCGATAATCTTGTACCAAAACACCAAATTGAAATTCGGAAGAACACACATAGAATTAAATACTGTTACAAACATGGAAAGTCGCTTCCCAGCAATGCGAGTCTTATGGTTGGGAAGAGAGTTTTACAGGGGTAAGTATGAGATGACCGACAGCAGCCACGTCTGGACCCCTGACCTTGGCGACAAATTTGGTGACGAAATATGGGATCTCAAATGTGCTGGAATCTTCTCGATATCTCCATTAGCAGACGAAATACGCTTGAATGTACTAGAAGATTGTATTTGACGTCACAGCCTGCCGCGGAAGACTATATAAGGAGAGCGCTTGGATGACAGAGTGTGTTGATAGACTGGGATCGCCTTGGAGCGCGAACGTCTTTGGAGTTTCGTCCGAGCTAGAAAACTGAGCGCTATTGAAAGTGCAGTTATTGTCGTTACTAGTTGTTTGCTGACTGTTTGCGTTGTTAGATAACAAAGTGCTGAACTGTTATTACCTGAGAATTGTCTATTTACATTGGTAATCTGTGCAGGAACTATTGCTTCCTGTACCCGTGCTACGTGTTTTCCTGCATATTTGTAAATAAACCTTCATTCTCCATTATCCTGCGTGTTGGACTGTTTACACCATACACCCACAGTAAGACTTTTGCAACAATACTTACCCTACTCTTCGTATCGAAACCCCTGTTATTGTCCGGCTCTTGGAGCAGGGAAGTGAAAAGCAGTGTCTGCCGGACGCTCATGTCCGGTCCGAAGTCCGTATGTCTCTGGACATAAGAGACGCAGCGCTCCAACTTCTTGAGGGTGAGGTAGAGACCGTTGACCATGAACTCTCCCCTGAGGCGACAACGCCACTTGCGATGACGGTTGGCCAGGATGTCCAAGAGAGCCGTGCCTTCACTCTCTGTGATAAAAATTCACAAAAATTACAACCGTACGAGTGTATAGTAGACAAAATATATGATGGCTCGGAGGTCACTTGGCTTAAAAAGAACTTAAGATGGTAAATGAACTTTGCGTAATGTTTTCTAACATCTGCAGGACAAACTGCAGAACAATTGAATTGAAACTGTGTTTTATGAAGTTCGTTGTGCATACACAACTGGAGAGTTAAATTTTCACTATACACTCGGCAAACAATATTGTCATGTATTCAGGTATGAAAATCAAAATGGAAAACTTATGTCGTTGAATTCAGATTAACTTCTGCGAAGCTTAAAATTTACATTAATTAATTAATTTATTTAAAGAAAAGCACACTACAAAGAAAACTCCATTTACAGAGTGCTAACAAACACACAAAGAACAAAAGTCACAATGAGTAAATAAAAAAATGCCTTAAAAAGCAAGAAGTAGAACACAGAATACATAAAATCATAAAACTTATACAAACGTATATATAATTAAAAACGAAAACACATAATCACAAAAACTTTAAAAACACACCATGACACCAAAAGTCATTTTTTTAAAGCTATTTCGGGTTTCATTTGGAAAATTGTAAAGTATACAAGACAATAATTGTAGTATTTGAAAACAAATAAATGTGCGCTTAAAATTCGGTTCAAGCAAGATTTAATGCTACACATATTTAATTTATAGTTTGAGTTTTAGCATAACAAGCCAATGGATGGAACTATGGTTCGTTTTTGCATCGAAAAAATTGTTGCAATAGATGTCCGATACTTCCCTTTATTATATGCGAAATAAGCGTTCAATTATTTTTTCGCATATGAAGTTACAAAACAGACAGTATGGTAATTGCCAAAAAATTAGACCTAGATATTGATATATCTCCACAATTTAGACCTCTCCGAGTTTTAAAAATTGTTTTTAAAATTTATATCTATGAACAATACAACAAAACAAGTAAAATAAAAAAAATTTAAAGTCAATTCCTACTTTAATAATTAACAGTTTAATAGTTTTCGAGATATAATGAGAAACGTACTGCGCATGTGTCATGCAAAACATGAAATGACAGACAAGAAAGCGGATTAATATTGCATTGTCATCTAGTTCTGAGCTATGTTTAAAGTCTCCAGCTCATCGGGAAGTTAGTTTAAAATCGATTGCAAAATTTGAACAAGATATATATATATATATATATATATATATATATATATATAGGGAGAGTGTGAACTAATAGTAGGAATTGAAAAAAGAGGCGAAATTTAATATCTGGTCGTAATACCACATACTAAATGCCTGATTGTAAATTGTGTAAAATTTTGAACGAAATCCATCAACAGGAAGGGTTTTTTTTTTATGAACACGTGCTATAGTTGGAATTCAAAACGATTATTTATAGTCACATGTTAAATTCGTAACTTAAATACTCAAAAATAACTCGCAGAGGGGAAACTTTAAAAAGGCACTTTAAGCAAGAAACTAGAGTAAATAAATGCAACAAGAATATGAAGCAATTCTCAAACACCAGCAATATTTCACATTCATGTTAAAACTTCAAAAACAAAATGTGTAGGCTGTCTTCAGTGGAAATTGATAACGATTATTTTTCATGGAATCGATATGCAACGTTTATTTAACGTTACTGAAATAAAACGTATTTTAATGAAGTTCTCAAAAGCCAAAATAAATTTCGAAACGATTGAAAGCGAGATGACATAATGATTACGCAGGAATTCCTCTCTCGTTTACCAATTTGCACACAGCGAGATCTTCCAAAATGAAAAACTTGTATCAAAAATGTGGGTCAAGGAAATCGGGCACTCAAATCTCCACAATGCGGTAAATGAATGGGAAGAATTGAGAAATTGAATAAACAAAAAGTCGAATTAATGAAAGGCAGATCTTCGAAAAAGGAATTTCCACAAATGAGTATAGTTAAGCTTTTAATTAGTAAAAGGTCACGGCTGCGCATGAGAGGATGCGCTACGCATCGATGCGATTTCTTGCTTTTCAACCTACTTCAGTCCGCCTCTTCAGAAAGAAAAGTAATCGGTAGGAATGCATTATTGATGTCGGTAATCGGTTACCAGAAGCCAATTTAAGAGAAGCACCACTTTCGAATCGATTGCCAAAGATATTAAGTCTGCAATTTAACACGTTACCGACCGAAAGCATATTACCAGGCTTGAACAATATTTTGACTTTAATATTTTTCATAACTAAAAACTCAAAATAATATTTCATTAACCTCAAATGATTGATTACTGTTACCATTTTATTTATATTACTTGTTTTGTAATTGATTGTCTACTTATATTATCTATGCTTTAAGAGTTTGTTTTTTCAGGAATGGCAACGTTGTTTTAGTGGAGTAGAAAAATGTCTTTAGAATTTGAGTTTAAATCTTTAACTTTGTATTCATATAATAAAAACGGCACTTACAGTCGTAAATTAGAGATTTCTTATTTCGAGTATGAATGAAGAATTTATTTTAGTTTTTAAAGTAATAATTTAGAGAGTTTTTAAACAAGGCTCTTGCAGCTGTTTTAATCTGGTTTGACGGACATTTTGGCGCTTTATTTAGAAAGCTTTGTTTACAAGAAGAAATTTTTTCTCCTATTAAAGGTCATCTTTAAGGCCTCAGCCAAAAGTCAAGAATACAAATTCAGCTTTCACTTAAACTAAAGCCACAGCAAATCTGTTTAAGAAATATCACCATAAGTTGAAATACTCTATACATTAGGCAATGAGTCGGAAGGTACTGCTTTAACCCTCCGATTCTTAAGACTATTGGAATAGAGAGACCTCAAAACAAGGGAACACCCGAGTTTCTCTTTCAAAGACAAGAGAAATTCACTTCCACCTATCAAAAACCGCAAACACAGTTGGCTCTCTCCGAATTCTAAGAACCCCCTCCGCTGTTCCCCAAACCCTTCTGGGAGAGAATAATGAAGAAAGCGCGCGCTGCGGGTGGGAAATCAATCACTTAATGAAAGGCGGTGGAAACTCCACCGTGTTTTGTTTGAAGGGACGGTTGAGGCGTTCCCGTATCTATAGAGTTAAGATTGTTTCGAACTGTGTATGCAAAGTTATCGCCAATTCATCAAAACTACAGAATTCACTTCACAAACAAGTATATGCGGGCCTTTAATAATTGCACCCAAAATTTAAAACATTGGGTATTCGAGTCATGTTTACGCAAGGAAAGGAAGCCTGCGTAGACATGACAAATGAGCACTTTATTATTGAAGATAATGTGCTTTAAACAGATTCACCGATCTGAAAATCACGCATCATTCACTGACGACTTCGGGAGATCAAACTTTTGCAATACTTTTAGCAACATGCATGCAGAGTCTTCAATTTAATGCAATTCTTCCATAAATACTTCGTGCGTATAAACGCATGTACATAAATTCATTTTAAATTCAGAAGACTAAAGTTTAACGACTGACGTAAAACCCTAATGGTTCCGGAACCGTAACGGTCAACAATTGTTTGCAGATATGCATGTACGGTAATAGAATTTGAAAACTTTGTATCATTTTAACGATCATAAAATTGAAACGATTATAATAGTGGTAGTATTTACTGTAAATCCTTGATTTAATGTGACATTTCATGTAATTAACGTCCATTCTAAGTTTATTTCGTATTAAGATATTTAAAATACAGTGACGTCATAAAAATTTCTACTTAAAAAGAAGTTAATAAAATCCAAAGAATCGTTTGGCCCGTGCGTATATGAAAAAGTGAAGTAGTAATGCAATGGCAACGCTACAGTTGTGTTTGATTTGTGAGCGTTGCCTGGCAACGAAAAACAAATTTCGGAATTCGATGTTTTAAAATTAAATTTGTTGTAAATAGATTGTAAATATTTCATGCTAAAAAAAATTTCTGTTGTACATATCGAAAATAAATGCGTTTGGAAGTGATGAAATTTGGACCTTTATAATGATGACCTAGCCACTCTTGATAATTCAATTAATTATTAACCTATTAATTTAATTAAATTAACCTATTCAATTTAATGTTTGAAATATAGTTCAACAGCTATGAGTACCCGCTCTTGTTTCCATACCTACCTGTCAAAAACTTAAAAATTCAGGCAACCGAACACCGGTTTTCTAAACGGATCTTACTGAATTTCCATGCAAGTTACCGAATAAATAATTACATATTTATAATACTATTATGCAGTGATTAGTCAACTGATATTAGAATTATTAGCCGAGTAATTATAACTATTAAGATTACTTAATTATAATAAAGATTTTATGTAGATTTAGTTATAAAAATCTCGAAATCAACAAAACCTAGAAAACAGTGGCTAAATCGAAGTATCGATTAAGCCCCACGTATTGAGATACACCAAGGTATCGAAAGAAATTTTATTTTATAATCGTCAAATTTCAGCTACATTTAACAGATGATATTTTCTATTTTATGCCCCAAAAATTTCGAAAACTATCTCGCATACTAGCTTCATTAAGTATCAAAATATTTTAATGAGGAGGTAATTGCTGTTATCATCAAAACCTAATCTGAGGCTGCAATGGTCTATTGGTCAATCGATGGTGGTACATTCCCTACCCCGTGACCGGAAAAATCATACAACCGGGATTTTTTTTTACAGAAGATTCGATTGAAATCTAGAAGTTGGTACAAACTCTTAAAACGCCACAAAATCGCCAAAGCAAGACGTTGACCGCTGCACTTCATTGGTCCAAATCGCCGAAGCTAATGCAAGTGATACTTGCATCAACTTTGGCGACTAGGCGCCATTTTAAGAGTGTGTACCAACTTCTGGATTTCAACCGAAGATAAATTATCAAGAGTGGCTAGGTCATCATTATAAAGGTCCAAATTTCATCACGTTTGTTGCCTGCTGGGTAGAGGTTAACATCCCGTTTTGAGGCGAACCTCGTAATTTTGAACCATGGTTAGACGACTAGGACGACTCCTTCCTCTCCAAACTAACACCACAACAACGTGAAGATTCACCGTCGACGTCAGATTCAATGCCCAAGGCCAGCGCGGATCTACCAAGAGGCTATGACGGCCCCGTAGCTTCAAAGAGACATCGATGCAACTAATCGAAACAGAAACTCTGTTTTGAGATTGTGTTGAATTTAAATTTTACGCTACATTTGTGCAAAAGCGAGATACAACTCTTTTTGAGCTGTTCGACTAGTACCGGATAACTTGCCCAAAGCCGAGGTATTTCAAGAAAACTATTATATTTTGGAAATAAACTGCTCCAAGACAAATGCGAATCTGGTCTTAGAGTCTCAAAATTATGTTTACTTAGGCCAACATAAGATATAATAAGCTGGACGTATTCATCTAGAATTGTTTCTTCATCAATTGAAATTTAAACATTTTATTCATCGACATCTTCTTGGTATCAGCTTCCAAGAAGAAATGTGTAAAACACGGCGGCAGGTTTATCCGACATTCCCCTAATTAAATATTTTTTTATTGCCTAAAACCTTTTATATAGCCCAGTGTTCTAAATTTTGATTGTAAATATTTCTTGCTATCTAAACTTTAATCTGTATTTTTAACTAGATTTTTTTAGGGAGAGAAAATGCTCATTAACTGTAATCTCTCCGAAAGATATGTAAATAAGGGAAGTTGTAGGGTGGAGAAGCAATATAGTATGAGGATGGATCCAAAAGTTAACAAGGGCAATGAAAAACTTATTTGTTAACATTAGACAGAAAACACAAAAGGGGAATTAAGAGGCATATTCACCAAGTCTATTTAGTCATTTCTCTGAACGCAAGACCAACTTGTTTATCCCGGCTCGCTAGAAATCACATCCCAGCCCATTGAGCCAGTTCGACTACTGTTTTCACATCACTGTTTGAAGAGAACTTTGTTCCAGATAAGTGTTTGGAACCCAGATTGTGTGCCAAATCGGGGCTGTATGCGGGATGGCTCCAGACTTCCTATTTGAATTTTTGAAGCAATTCTTTAGTTTTGCTAGCAGTATGGATTTTGTCGTGCAGGAGGATGACACCATCACTCAACAGGCCAGGGCGTTCGAGTCGGATGGCCTCACGATGTCCCAATGATTTCCTTTTTCTGAAATTGAAGGGACACTTATCTGGAACAAGGTTCTCTTCAGACAGTGATGTGAAAACAGTTGTCGATAGCTGGCTCAATGGGCAGGGACGTGATTTCTAGCGAGCCGGGATAAACAAGTTGGTCTTGCGTTCAGAGAAATGCCTAAATAGATTTGGTGAATATGCCTCCTAGTTCCCTTTTTGTGTTTTCTGTCTAATGTTTACAAGGGTAATAAAAAACTTGTTTGTTAACTTTTTGGGGATCTATCCTCTTGCAACATTATCGAGCGAACTCCGTAAGAGACGCCATTCTTACTTTTTCTTTGAGTTGCTTGTGGTGGGGCATTCTTTGAACAAGAAAGGAGATTCAAAAATGCTTTAGTTCAGAAAATAAAACGACGTTTTCTCACCTGTGGTCGCCATGACAGCGAGGATCTCCCCTCCCCTGACTTCGAAGGAGAGCCCCTCGAGCATTCGGAGCTTGGTGCGCGCCCCTCCGCAGAGGGTGTGCCAAGCGGAGGACATGTCCAGCTCGTAGCTCAAGTCGCGGACCTGCAGGTGGGGGTATCTGGGGAGGCCGCCCTCACTCGACGCACCCGGGAGAGTGGAGTAGAAGCTGTCCTTCGGGAAGAACCGCTCGTTCAGCATCGGGGCATCGTGGTAGAAGCCATCCAGCTGCAAGACAAAAGTACGTTGAATTCATTAACCTTTTCTTTATTGGCAAGTACAAAAACTGTAACAGCAGAATTTTCTATGTACGTCCTTGGTAACCACTACTGCTACGTACCACTAACCAACAGGATTTCACTTCCCTCTCTGAGCTAATCTGTCTTCCAATTACCGCATAGAGAGTTGCTCTTACTGTATTGTCTCCCTTGTAAAGGATGGGTTTATTGATAATGAGGGCAGACAAGAATCGGTAACCCCAGTGGCTTGCAAAATCTTAACAGCTAATGAATTCAAAAGGAGTCCATTTCGTTGCCAAAATCCTTGCTTAGGAAGGATGGAAATTTCGTCCTCTCAAAACGAAGGTTAATGTTTGATTTGGTTTGATGGTACAAGGATCAATTTGGCCATACTACCCCAAATATTGAAAAGGGGAAAAAATGAATCTAGCTTGAGTTCTGTATAGAACTTTTGTATCTATGTTTTGACAGGTTTGCACATGAAGTTGTTTGATAGTTATCAAATTCGGAACTGAAAAAAAAAATTAAGTGTAGTTTTATCTATGGCCTTTCAAAAAGCATTTATTCTTCACTTAGAAGCCAGTTATTGTTCTTATATTACACCATTCTCGACGGCAGGACAATCACCACACGACATTTTAATCCATTTCAATTACTTAGAACACAATGTTTGACTGGAGTAATACTTAGACATTTCACTAACTGAATATTTCGAATGCGGATTATATATTTGTGGTTTCTAGAATTACGACAAGAGCTCAAAATGTTAATGCATCAACATATCCATACACAAGTATGGCTTCTATCAAAATTTCTTGAATATTTGAAATATAGCAGTCTTCAAATATGTTGAGATGAGCATTTACATCTTTGTTGGAGAAGAACATTTCAAACCGGTTTTCAAATTAGATCGGATACAGAAAAGAAAGCTACTGAAATTTCTGTGCAACTCTGCTGACAAATTGCATCTGTACAAACTTTATCTAAGCCATCTAAGGATAAAATGCTGAATAGAAAATCTTGTATTGTTTCGGATAGGCAAAGTAGAAAATTTTATTTGCACATGATAAAAATTTTAAAATTACTACATGAAATCTGCTAGAGTTCGCAGAATATTTCACTAATTTAATCTGTGTAAACAATTTACATTTCCGGATCCTGACAAATTTACTATTGGACATAACGGCAAGTATTGCAAGAACACGAGATTCCCAAATGTTTATTATTTGTCTAAGATGAAATAATTTAGCCCGTACCTCTCTACTTAGCGAGAAGTTTACAGCGAGCTTAAAATTTCAAACGTTCAAAACACAGGAATGCAACTTACTATACAGAAAACCAAAGTTAAAATAACTTTTTGCTTAATTGACAAGATTACCCTATAAAGCATAAATACTTAATTCAATTGGAGAGCAAAACTTTCCGACAGCAATAACCAAGAAACTTAAAGTAGTCATTTCGAAACTAACAAATTTATATGAGAGTAGGTTATAGAAAAATTATTTGTTCAAAATACCCAACTAGACACACACAAAAAAAGCAAAGTGTGTTTTTCAGAAACATTCAGATTTTTCTGACATCTTATATGTAAATGACCGCGAAACTGACACTTGGACTGTATTTACGTGGCATTGACCTACATAACCCAAAAGCACTCACCTTTGGACTCCTGTAGGAGGACTGATCCGGCGACATCCTGGAGTTGACGGACAGGTGTGATCCAGCCTTCGATCCGGGCGACACCGCATGCCCGTTTCCCGGCATCGGGTTCCTCTGGTAGCCTTCCCTGGCGTCTTCGCGCGCCTTGATCACCTGTTGCCGAGAATGGGCACGGGATTCGGCCGCCAGAAGATCGGCTTCACTGCACGCCTTCAGGCGACTGCTTTTCCGGGTGTCGGCGTCGATGCCAGAGGGCGTGCCTGGCGGGATCACGTGGTTACGGAAATCGGGGTCGCTGCGGGTGCGCCTGCCCCGATCCAGGTAAGGGGAGGCGTTGTCGTCGCTGGAGTCGTAGCCGCTGGAGCCGTTGCGCAGGGGCTTCGGCGGGGGGTGGGGCAGGACCCGGGGCAGTCCGAAGCGGAGGTAGGTGAAGACGTTGGACCCGAGTTCGGAGTTCCTCTCCTTCGGGCCGTACTTGGGGTGGTTGAGGATCGTCTGAACGGTGCTTTCTCGAAGACGGAAATTTCCGAATGGGGGTTGAGATTTGTGGCCTGTGTCTGGAAATGTGAAAGAACCATTAGTGATTAACCCTTTCCAATAGTTTATACTAGAATACAGTTCACATTTGAAGAAACCTGCAAAGACGGATTCGCTGGTTCATACATGTTGGGCAAAATAATTTGCTATAATGACCTTTGACGTAGTGTTTAAGTGGAATTTTTCTTTGTCGACCTGTGTTGTCAGATCTACCGATAGGTGTGAGACTAAATATACCGCGACCGGTCAGAATTGCCATTTTCCAATGGCAGTTTTAATGTGCCGGCGAAGAATCGGTACGAATTAGGTTAAATTAAAATAAAGCTTTTTTCATCTATGTTCAGTATTAATTCTGGAGTTTTTTGTCCTTTTGATTATTTTTTTCCAATTACTAGTACTATTAAGATGGGTTAAATTAGAATACCAAGAGCTTTGCGAAATGCATTAAGTTTGCGTCTATTGAAAGCATATCTTGATAGCCAAATTTTATTTTCATTGAACTTTGATAAATGACAAACGTCCAAAACAGCTTCGACGAAAGGGCCTGCATTTTCTTGAAAAAGCATAAACTTGACAATTTAAAAACGGTGATCCTAAATGGCATTTTTCAGAAAAATGAAAATAAAATGCGATTCCTGCCTGATTAACTTTACCCTAGAGTCAGATTTGAATACATCTAGAATACCAAGAAATTTATTCCATCGATTTAAACTTTATATGTCAATGCAAATTAGCGTATATAGTTAATAAAAACTGATGTGGCTATCAACGCTAGTTAAAATACTAAAGTGACACTTGGACTAAATTACAACCCTGCATCATTCATAGGGGCTTTAATACAAATTTCTCAGAAATCGTCAAGTTTCTTAACAGTTAAAAGGAGGTCGGTCCTAGTTAGCCAGTGTTTCTCATTCAAGCTTAGATGCAAGCGTTTTATCCGCACGATTTTCTGCAAATCTATTCTCGTTTGTCCGTGTTTGAATCAATCCCTTATACAGTGGTTCGCAAATTTTTTGGTTGTGCGAACCACCTGTTGTGTAAAAATTTTGAGGTCCACCGAGTAAATATGCAAGTCAAAAAAATACAAACATATATATTTATACTAGCAGTACGAGCACGGAGTTGCCCGTGGAATCAGGACATCAACAAAATGAAAAAAAAAAACGCCCACAATGACACGAAAAAGTTTTGAAAACAAAAGATACATAATTATTTTCCTGCTTATTTTTTTCCGATAAACAATATTAAAAAATTGGAACGTGAAAATTATTATTCTGCAAGCAAAGTATGCGAGATGAATAAATACGTTAAGATACTGCCCAAAATAATAATCAAAGTTATTCAGTTGAACGTCATGACGTATCCTGCGCGTCCGTCAACCAAAACTGCCAGCAACGTTCCGAAGAAGTGCCGCGCGAGGAATTCGATCGAGAAAAATAACTCTCAACGGCCCAGAAAAAATTTAATTTAAAAAAACGGGAAAAGATATTTCAACCGTTCTTGTTTCAAGTCCGACAGAACCGTTCTAGTTATAAGCTGAAAAAAATTGAAATTAATAGTGCTATTAGAAAGTCGGATGCAACAAATTTAAAAACAAAACTAACATTTAGATGCCAAAACTGACTATTTTTAAAAAATCTCAAAATTCAGTAAATTACGTTAGAAGCTCAAAACTAATTTCATTAGAACGGAAATCGCGTGTTCTTTCCGATGGTGTATCTATTTTTTATCGTACAGTTATCCGAAATCATGCTATTGAGAAATTAGTGCGAAAAATCACCCAAAACACAAAACATTAAATAAAAAATTTTCTAGATTAAATTTTAAAATTCCGGCTTCGAGGTGCATTCAGTCACCATTACGACTACCTGTGTGCCAAATTTCATGGCTGTAAGTGCGATAGATTCGTCTGGACATCGCAGACACACACACACATACACCACATACACACACACTGCCTTTTATAAGTATAGATATTATATGCACGTATTTGTTAGCATTTAGTGAAGCTTACTGTAAAAGGATTAAATATATTTTTTATGTAGCAGAAAACGAGTAACTGCTCTTGAAATCCCCCGACTTCGACTCTCGACTAGCATTCCGCGGCCCACTAATACGCCATCCACGGACCAGAGATTGGGAACCGCTGCCTTACAAAACTGAATAAAGGTGCAGTGGGACTTGAAAATTAAGAAAGTAAAAATCAACCAGACTGTGCCATTCTCACCAGTGATGATTGGTTTTACGGAGCGCACGAACTCGTTCCAAAATCTCCAAAGCCTAACTGCTTTCGTTAAACCTTATTTAGGCTCAACAATTGATCAGTGTATAATATTCATCCATTTTATTTCAACACTTCTATAAAATACGAAAATAAATGCGGCCAAATCTAAAATTACCTTGACAAAATCATTTACCCCCCATAGGTTAATAACATTACATGGAAATACAGGACAAAGCCTCGAGGGGGGAAAAACATTCGCCCCTTAAAATTTCTCTGAAACTTTTATTTTTCCGAACGTTACATTACGCAAAAAACAGATCCATACCATTAATAAACATTTCTTCCATACCATTAATTGCAAATCTATGAAGAAGGATCTAGAGATAGGAAAATTGATTTCTGTAGCTAAGTCGCGATACTCCTTGACAGTGATAAATAACTAAACATGGCGAGTAAATAAACATGTAGCATTTTAAGGAAAGGATAAATTCGTCCATGAAACTCCCATGGTCCCGCTACTGATAAAGTTGATTTGAATAAAGAACATTTTAAGCTCGTTCGAAAAAGCATAGCCGTGTAGATTGCCCTGATCAGCCTTGGTGTGCAACTCAACTGCACTCGGTCCGGAGACCTAAATACATTAATTGCTTCGAGCAACGAGATAGCATCATTCAGTCCTATTCATCAAACAATTATGCAGCAGGCTTTCACCTTGAATCTTGACCTTTTACTTGAATTCGCAATGGAGTTTATCTTGGAAACAACAAATCAATTTTTAAATTAAAAAGTTAAGTTTCTTTGTAGTATTTTGAGTACATCACTTATACCTAAACGACTTTTCGCACAACTTCACCAGTAACATTTTAAACTCCAAGAACCCTTTCTCGCGTTGTTGCCGATTATACAGATCTAAATTCTCCACCTCTTTCAGTGCCAAACGCAGCGCAACCAATCTCTCAGGCCTATCAAATTTTCCACGATGTCTTTATGCAAATCTCTGGACTATACAGGTACACAATTTATGCACGTGCATAATTCAGGGTTATATAAGTATTATATGTGTTAGACTAAAAACTGTGTCCGTCGAAACTTAGGCTAGAAAGAAGCAAGTTCATCCCTTTCCAAAAGAATACTCATTTTAAATTACCACGGCTACCGAGGGATGATATGTAATACTCAACGAAAAAGACTTGAACTCTGGAATGTTTTCAAAAATTTAAACTTAACAAGAAAAGCACAGGCTAATATTAAACTAGTACCAGTGTAAGTCGATGGCATGCAATTTCAAAACAATTTGTTTGCAGAATTTAAAACATTGCATTCGAAAAAGCAATTGCATGCATAATTATTCAGTCAATATGAAGTTTTTTCAGTACTCAGACCTAAAACAATTGTATTGGTTGTTTTTTTCCCACAAAAAACCTGATCTGCGACTTCTTACAACTGTAGAGCTTTTTTAACTATCGAAATTAAGAAAAAAATGATGCACTGTCTGGAAAGGCGTCTCTGTGGAGTGCAAAGGGTTAATAACCGCATTTCTTTTCTTTTAACCCTTTTAACGCTGTTTCATTTTCTTTGTTATCCAATAAGATGGCCCCTTCTGTTTTGGAAAAGGGCTGCCGTTTCCATTCATCTCCGAAGGCGTAAAATACTCGAGATGTTTATAGATTCTACGTGATTTGTGTAAAATTATAAAGCTAATTAATGATTAAATTTTAATTTCAAGACTAAAAATGCGATAATTCGATGCACGAGTATTCTCGGGCTTTTAAGTTAAGCGGTTAAAGGCAAAGGAAAAATTTCCCAACTAGCAATTGGATATCTTGCTTCAGTAGGAATATATATAGGTACTAAAGGGGGATTGGTCGTAGCTTGAAAACAATTTTGCAAGATTAATACAGCATTTCATCTGCCTACTTTCATTTCAAAATACGATATCCAACTACTTGTTAACCCTCCGTTAGCCCCTTGACCGTTTAGTTTTCTGTAGCATCTAATTAGACGATCCCTTCTGTTCCGGGAATGTTGTCGCAATGATTCAACTAAGAACCCGGGGCTCTACCACGATCCTACCGGCAACTATCCGTACCAGATAGTTCTCGCTCACGAGTACTAAAACTCTGCGCGAAAATAGTCGTGACCTTCAATTTGGAACTACAACCAACGCCGAGTGAAACTCGAGTAATTTTTCACCGTTACCGAAAAAATACATATTTTTACATATTACATAAAAAATACACATTTTTCACCGAAAAAATACACAAAAATTCCAGTATATATACAAATTCTGCAAACATTTTTGGATTAAAAAGATGTGACATTTCATTATAAATGGCAGGAAAATCTGGATATTCATTTAAAAAGCAGTTTTATTTTTATTCGTAAACTCTACTTTTATGAAATAGCTTATATTTATTTCACATTAAAAATTGTTTTCCTATTAATCTTTCAATTGAGTTTTTCAAGGGAAGAAACATTTTTAGCATAAAAAAAATCTTGTTTAAAAACATTTGTTTAAGTATTTTTTTAGTTTATATTCACCAAAATAAGTCAATATAACATTAAATTATATTAAATGAAAAATAATTTCAACATATTTTTCTTTTAAAACTGGAATGGTCATAAAAACACATTTTAAACAACAATGTCAATATTTTAAGTATCAGTATGCCTGTCGAAAAATCGAAATCTCCATGTTAAAATTAATTTCAAAACATTTATTTTTACGTAGAAAATTAGACAAAAATTATGTAAAAAGATATATATCAGCTTATTACAAAAAAAGTAATGTTAGCATTCATTAACGATTTTGTCAACTTTTTTTAATAAAAGTCGGACAATATAATTTCAGAACAAACTTGCAAAAAATATCGCAAATTTAAAGTTGAGCCATTATTTGAATTAAAGAGTTATGGGATTTGAAGCAACAAAGGCTGTCATCCCCTAATTTTGAGTTGGAGATAATGATTAGATCATTCCATAAAGAGTATTTCCATGCAAAAGAAATCCGAATTTGATGTTGAGCCATTATTTAACGAAGCGATGATGTAAACAAAACAACACAAGATACTCTATGCTATCCGCTACACAAATGAGCTTTTCACCTGCCTTTAGCGTGGCGAGGAAAAAAGGTGGCAACTCCGCGAAATTCCGCTAGGGATTTCGGTACCCAAACGATTTCGATAGCTTCGTGTTAGGGCATTTAGATGACCTCGCGAAATGTGACGTCACGAGTGGGAGAACGGGTCTTTACTCGCAACAGAATGGTTTTCGATAGGATGGTGGTAGGGCCCCCGCAGAGCACTCGAGATGTTAATGGATCACATGACACCTTTGCATCGGATTATAACGTCTGAATGATTTAATTTAAGCTTTTATGTTTAAAAATGACAATTAGATGCACGAGTGTAGGTATGCCATCGCAGTTAAGGGCGTTAATCAAAATATCTAGTAGATACTCGTGTCTGATTGGGTTAATCCATTTTCCGCTTTAGCACACTTTTATTTCATTTAAAAAAATTTCACTTCATATTTTTGTATTTTTCTTACAGAAGACTCATTTAAATTCTCAATTGGTTTAGTTATTGAGGTTACCAAAATTATCAAAGTCGAATGAGCATATGAAAAAAGGATTTTTAACCGCGAGATACATTGCGACCATTTAAGGCAGAGGTTCCCAACCTGTGGCAGAACTAGGGGGTACACGAAATCAAAGTTTGTTATGGCGGAGAATTTTGTTCTCCCAAGTGAATGCTTGCTATTTAACAACTATACCACTTGAATAGTTGACTATTACAAAGTGTAATATTTAGCTGTCCTAATAAGTTAGTGCGAAATTAATACAATACTGCTTTCGTTTATTTTGGCGTGGTACCAATACTATTATAAAAATGGAATAAAATGTAAAATCAAAAAATAACTTCTGCATATGTTATTAATTCGAGTCGTGTGACTCAAGCCAACCCTACCTCTTACCATCATACATAAAAACTTTTTTGCATAGACGGATAGGGGTAGAGGGTGGATATGATAGTAGGGGGTACGCTAAAATAAAGACTACTCAAGGGGTACGCGAAGGAAAAGTTTGGGAAACGCTGAATTAAGGTTTGGATTGTTTAGGGTGTTATGGCAAAAGAGCGCGTTTGTAGGCTATACTGCACTAAGTAGTCATTTATTTTTCGTTAGGTAAATTCAGGAGAAAACTATTAGACTTTCACTGGAATAATTAAATAAAATCATTCAGGTAGCGACCATTTAAGGATGAAAGCGGTTCCTACTAGATTTTGTGCATTTTAAGATTCAGAAGGTGATGAAAGTGGCTTACCGAGGGCGCTGTCGGTGAAATCCGAATTGAGATTTTGTCTGTAGATGCTCCACGCGTGCAGATCTTCGGTGGTGCGATACCTCCCAGAAGGGTCGGAGAGGGTGCTGGGCGGCACCGAGTATCTGCGTTCCATCGTACTCATCTCCCACATGTTATCCTGTAACAGAAAGTGAAAGAAAGTTAAGGCACAGAACGGATACCACTTTCAACAATAAATACAAGATTAAATGTATCGTTCACCATGCAAATGTCTCAAATCCGTTCATCACAACCAGGCAGAATGCCTACTATTTAATCTCCAGCGTTTACATTTATTCCAAATGATCTGCATAACTTTACAAAACTGATGTTCATTGCCTTATTTGCATTTTTAAAGTCCATAAAACTCATTTATTTAAATAACTTCCGTATTTTACCAGCTTTCTTATTTGTATTGTCTGGGGTTTAAGGTGCAAAGGCTAGTATTTGGCCATGCTGCTCCAAACAAGTCGGTTGAAAAGATAGTAAACCGATATCAAAAACAAGTGATAAAGGTTTAATGCAGAAAAAAAATTAACGTGTTTATCATGAAGAGGTAAAGGACAGAGGGCAAAATGATAAAGTTGTTTAAACCTGCGAATAAAAACAAATGATTCTTAAAAATTAAAAAAACTAACTTTTTGCATACATTGTGAAACAACTTACTGTGATCCTTTTAACTCGACAGTTTTTACTATCAATCTGGGGCAGCATAACCAACTTCATGGCTCTTGCGCCATGAAACCCAAAACAACTATTTAGGCATGAAGTCCATCAGTTGCCAGAACAAGTTTCACTTAATTGCGTTTCAAATATATAAATCAACCATCAGAAGATTCAGTTCACATATATCTAAAAAAGACTCGCAAAAAAAAAAAATAATTCGAGCCCTAAAGCCCAATTCAACTTTCATTCTAATGCAAGTGGTTTGGATGTTTGTCGCATTATGTATCCATCATATTTGCTATTTGCAGTATTTTCATTACAAGACTATTTTAAGAAGAGGTAAGAACACATGAAAATGCACTTATCAAAAACTCTATACTGGTTTCGAAATTAGCCTCAAATATTGGAATAAATTTCCCTGGTCCAGATAATCAAAATGTGCAAACAGAATAACAAATAGCAAAAAAAGTGAACTTTTCAGACGAGTCGAGTATTTTTCTACATAAACTCAAAATAACTACAAAAAATTATTCAAGATGTGGGAAAATCGACATTTACGCTTATTTTCGATAAAAGAGCAACAAAACTTCAAATCTAGAATGAACCTGAAAATTGAAAGGACATGCTTCGAATAATCAATCACTACAACATGCTCCACTTTTGGAATAAACGCAAGAATACCTACAGTTGTAGTTTCGAAGAGTAGAAAGTGAATGATAAGCGTGTGGATTCATGTATAACAAATTTAGCAAAACATAGACGATACGTAATTCTAAAGTTATGTAAATTTTGACAGAACGTCTTAGAGTAATTTTGCTTTATTAATTATATTAAAATAGCCGATAGAACTATTAAAGATATTTCGGTGAAGTTTATAAAGTAAGTGTATTGAATTATTTTTTTTTATTATTAATAAAGCAACTGCGTTCGTTATTTGTGTTTAAACGCATTTGTGGTCGCGAAAAATCTCATGAAAGTATCGAGTGGAGTAGATTTTGGACTAAAAAGAGGTCGGAAAGTTGAAAGCCTTGGTACTCGAGAATAAAGTAGGTAGCATTTGGTAAAAATATCATCGCTGATTAAAAAGACTTTACAGTTGAAATCACATTTAATTTCAACATATATGTTTATATCATTTCTAAACGTATCGTGTTGCCAATGTTAAAATCTAATTGTAAAAACAGAAGAACATTTACGTACCATAATATCACTATTTTTCAATTTCCATTAATTAAGAACTATGTGAATAATAATGGACGAACACTATGGGCAATCAAAGGAAATCTATTATAAATTCATCAATAGATTAAATATTTGAGCAAGTATTTATTATCCGTCTTGAGAACTGCATTTTCCGTCTTCATAGAATTAGTTTCCAAATGACGACTATATACGAAAAATCAGAATAAAATGAGAATAAGTGTTGAACTTGCATTATTTTTAAATTTACAATAAAAAGGGAGTGAAAAAGTTCTTGAAATGTTTTGCAATTATCAAGAATTTCCTTCGAATATCGACATTTTACTCTCGCTGAATTGGAAGCTTTGGGCTGCAATGCAAACATAACTATATTTTTTAAATTAAATTCATTAAAATCTAAAAATGAATCTACAACTATATATTATTATACGAAGCTTCTTGTATATAGTATACTTTACAGTTAAAATTGTCCCAAATGCTTGCATGCAACCTTAAAACATTCAAAATTTTGCTACAAGAAGTTCAGTTGCAAACAGAATTAGGTATAGAAGTTAGTTACATTAACTACAACTAGAATAAAGTATTCTAGTTCGTTGACTTTTATAATTAGATCAGAATTCTCAGAAATAATAATAAACGAAAAGGCCGACCAGATGACTTCTTAACATAGAAATTAATAATTCAGACCTTCAAGCTGTAGAAAAAATGAGAACATTTAAACTCGGCTGAACTAAACGATACTTCAGTAGCTCAATGAAATGAAATAAAAATAAATCCAGATGGCAACACCTAATAATTAAAATCTAAATAAGAGATGAAAGAAACTGGTAGAGACTCGAACACATCACCTGGTTTATTTTTTGCCGAAAGGAAACTTGTTTACGATTAAATGGCAGCCTGGCACTAAAGAATGGTCAATGTCAAGTAGAAATGTGAAGCAGGAACTAGTTTCATAGAGTTCAGAATTCCACACGCTTCAACAGATAGTTCACTTGGTATATATTTGGGTACCTCTCAATCCAAAATATTGAGGTTTTACCATAGTGCATGCGCTTAAATGAATAATAGACAAAACTAGTCTCTTCCCACATTCAATCTTGATAAACATCAAGATTTGAATTTTTAGCGACGAATTCAAGAACCTCTGTACACTTTATATCTTCCATTTACAAAGTTTTGCAAAAATACGAGTAGTTTGATATTAATTTACGATCATAAATAGTAACTTAATTTATCGTCAGTAAAATTAGATTCCCAATGTTGCACAATAGGCAAGTTAAAATTCAGTTGCAGAATCCCTATGTATCCGATAGGTGAAACGGATGTAAAATGTTATATCGGTCATCTAGTTTTCTCGCTGTACTTGTGTTCATAATATCTGCGATGGATTTTAATAAACCCGCCAACTTATTTAATAAACCATCATCATCGAAAACCATTACATTGAATGGAACAGTTTTCCCTAATGATTACCACAAAAAATCGAGTAATTTTTTTTTTCGTTATGGTTTTCGAGAGTCATTTCTGACTTTGACCCTCTATAAAATATTCCATGTTATAAAAAAACTTAGGGACTTAACGGATTTCTTTCCGCGATGTGTGTGCTGTTAACTATTACTCCTATTCACTCGATGGCTATTGGCACGCTCATAAACTACGAAATCTATCCGATTTCGTTACATTTACACCAAGATTTCATATGCTATATCCAAATTGATAACGAGCAAAGAGTTAATTCAATAAAAACAAGTTTAGAAAACAGATTTACTCTAGTTCCCCCCCTTCCGTACAACTTTATTTCCTTTATTAACCCAAAAGTTTTGTTTGCTTCCCAATGGAGATGATTTATTAAATCTTGCATTTCGGTCAAGTGAAAGTTTCTTGCCCCTCATTTTCATGCAGTATATGGAGTTGAGTATCAAACGAAGTTTTATTGCATCCAACTAAACTGCCATAATGGTTACAGATCAGCCGACAGATGGCATGAAACGCAAGACTTTTATAAAAGTTATATTAAAAGTGTGTGTATTAACGTTATGTGCGTTCATTTGAGAAGATCGACTATTGAACCGATTCTGATTGATTTGATGCTCTTAACCATCTCGCCATTTTGAAATTAGAAGGCTACATTTGGAGAACATTCGATAGTTCCAAACCATGGTCACCTACCTGTGATCGACACCACTTTCGAGTGGTGCAGCGGGGAAAACGACGCTCAGGGCATAGTATTCATTTTAGACCCCCTACCCCTTTCTCATTCGATTTTTGAGTTTAAAAACGTAAAATATAAGCAAACAGTATCCCAGGGCATCTATACCCTCTCGTCTACCCTTCACTGCTACTTCATATTGCATCAAACCAAAATTAGGACTTTTGACCCACTGCAGTTAAGATTTACCAAGTACGGCCCAGTTAGCTCTTCATCTTCATCAGAATTGAAGCCGGATACTGATGATGAAACAAGGCATAAAGCAGAGATTCAATCTTCATCCATCAACGCGACGATCTTGATTCATGACCATATTCACTGAATTAAGCAATTGCACCCTCTGGGCCTAGTTTATAGTCGCAGATGACTTGATACTGAAAAGCGAATTCGTAATTTTGTAAGCAAAATGATCGAGAACTTGAGTTACTGATTTCCAGGAGTTATTATAGGATCGTTACTTGTAAAGATAATTGCGATCGATTCATCTGGAAAATCGCCCCGGGTTTATGGTCACAGCTCACGGCACTCGATGATAAACAATTTTCAAAAGCTGGGTAATAACCTTGACACACACTCGTCACCATCCATTCATGGCATCCTTCGGGGCACTGAATACAGTGCACTGAATTACGAGGCAAGAGTCGCCCTCGGGGATTACTAATTACGATAACAGGGGGAAAAAAGTGATGCGAGCTCCATGAATATATCTTTTACCAAGGTCTTTCCTTTTTGTCAAGAACGAACATTAAATCTATGTACGCGACATAAATTTAAGTTATGGAATGATTAAGTCGATAAATGGCTCTTTTTATGCTGTCTCTTGTTAATTCAAAAGTTTGAAATATCACAAAGTTGATCAAAGTTGTTAGGAAATATGAAAATTATCAAAAAAAAGAATGTTCCATTTTTAGCAAACCAAATGTAAAGGTTGCTACTTTGAATCGACGTTGTGGTCAATAGGCTATCTTGGTTATTATTATGTCTGTAGTACCAAGGTCAGAATTTACTTAGGGTTATTCTAGTTACTGCAACAAACAGTAGCTACTGCACCTCATTAGACAAAGTAACTTCGAATGGTACAAACCACCGTTGACAGGTATGCATGTGTGAACTGGTTCATGCAGGTGTGAGGAAACTTCACGCAACACTGAAGGAACTCATAATAACAATTATAACTTTAATAAACTTAACAAGATAAAAGTAAAGTAAATGATAATTGAATTAACATATCGACAAGAGGAACATAAAGCAAAGCAAGAGCAAGAGAGAGACGACAGATGCTTGAGCCTATAGTGCTCGGCTCTCCACTACGCATGAGGAAGGTAGACAGCGCACGCAGGATTCCAGCAAATCCCTAGGCTCATGTTTTTTTAATAAGATTTCTGTACATCAGAGATAAATTTTCCTAATAATTTTAACATTTTACAGGAGAGCCGAAAGAAGTTCGAGAGTAATATATTGCATGCTATGTTTTTTGAGAAAGGTTATTTTGTCTCTGACCCACATTACGGCTGATTGGTTGTTTTGGGGTTTACTGGCGCAAGAGCCAAATTTGGCCAAGCTACGCCAAGCGTATGGTGAAAGTACAGGCATATGGTACCAACACTACGGCACTTTACCCATCAAAAAATGCGGTCGGAATCGTACAAATACGATAGAAACAAAAATCAGCAGGATTCGACACGATAATTTACCTTTGAGGTATAAATTTAAGATTAGGATAAGTTGGTTAGTTGTTTTTTGGCACAAGAGTCAAAGCAGACTCTTTAAAGCCTTATCAATAAGGACAAAGAAGTAATGTCAACTTAATGGGATTCTGGTGTAAACAGCCACTATTGGCAGAAATTTAACTTGAAACGTATGTTTCGGAATCGCTTCAAATAAAAACAGCTGCTTTCAGTTAAGAAAATTTTGCAATTCTTTCTTGAGCTGTGAACTTGAAAACCAAGTCTACACAGAGTATGCCATTCAAATCACACAAATTTTGCAAAGAGAGTTACTCACGTACCCAAGGAAACTATCTCCAAACTGAGAAACATGCTACACTAGTCTCAACATAATGTTTATAGAGCGAATACCATTTATAAATTGCGTAATGTAAAATGCATGATGCAAAAATTGTACAAAATGCTCTACATAGCAGACCGATAGACAGAGCTAGCACACTTCGTACGTAGTTCTTTTGCAGTAGGTGCTCACTAACAAAGGGGGTTTCAAAATTTTAATTGGGTTTTAATTAAAAATTAACAAAAACTGACGTTCTCTCATTAACTTTGGGGCATATCGCACAAAAACCAATTTACGCTACTTTCAAATTTAAAAAAGTTAGCTCTCGGTCAATTTTATTTTCGTACAATTTTTCTCTAACTTTAATAATTTTTTTCAAAATACTTTTAAGCATATTTTACAACAGTACTTTTCGTTGTTTTAGTTACACGCGCGTTATGATATTAAATGCGCATTTTGTGTGTACGTTATATCGTTGTTATATAATTAAAAGTAAATTTTTAAAAATAAAGAGACAAATCGAGCTTAAAACATTATGTTACGATGCTTCGGATATACTTTAAACATTTGGAGAAGCGCGAATCAAGAATAAGAATGAAACATTAAGTTTTATCTCTCATCATACTTGCGTAATAGACATCATTAGAGACACATTGATTACACCTTTAGTCACCGATTTGACTGGAGAACCTCGATTCAGAGTCGCATCCCTCGGTGAAGGTTTAATAGCCATTAGCATACTTCCTCGCAGTTGGCAATACATTACAGCATCTTCCCATGCAAGCAAAATATCTAAGAATATACAGTCGACGCTCGTTATAACGACCACACATTATAAAGACCATTCCATTATAACGACCAGTTATAAAATCCCCAACACTGTTTCCCTATGTACTATTTTATTATAGGGAAACATAGTTGGGGATTTGCTTCCGGTATAACGACCGTCTAGTGTCGTCTAATCCCAATACAATGTCCGAATTCAGCTGACACTCTTCCCGGTAATTTTCCAAAATTCCTTCATCTTCTATTTTAAAATGTATTTTAGAGATGTATTTTTAATTGATGAAATTTTATTTTTAATACCAATGATAAAAAATAATTTGAGTATTTAATTGGATTCTCTTTAAAAGTGGCCTATTTTTACGGAACTGATGTTAGTGCATGTGTACATTTTTTAATTATATCCACTATAGCGACCACTCATTATAAAGACCTTTTGCTGTGGGACGCAGAGGGTCGTTATAACGAGCGTCAACTGTACTAGCAATCAAGCTTTCTTCCAATGAACGCGCCTTGACAATTAGAGGAACATGGTTGAACAACCAGTTTTAAAAATCCAGTATTGGGAAGGACCTCATCATTGTGATCCCTGAATAGATGACAAGTACGGCTTTTGAACCAAGATTATTTCACTCCACTTAAACGAGAGGGCGTTTAACCTCAGCCGATTTAACATAGCAGGTTTCGGTGAAATCTAGTCTCGAAATAGTAACCTAGAGTGTTCTAAGCTCATTTTAATCTCAAAAGAAGTTTTTCATTCTACAGTTTATGCAGTCTTGACGGGACACCAGACAAGATTACGATCTTCTCAGCGACAAGAGACTTGATTGACTTTGATTTCAAAACGTTAGCTTGTAACAAGAATTAAAGTGATATTCGAAATAACGCCAAAAAACAAATGAAGAGGCAAGTAAGGTGTAGGAAAACGAACAAGAATCCTATAGAAACTTAGGGTCACAAACGGCTATTTAAAAGGTGTAAGCGGCAGCTGTAATAAGAACACGAAGCAAACAAATCATGTCTTCAGTCTAGCATCTAATTCCACACAAGAAACAGGCAGAGTTCCATTTTCCGCGGACCGACTTGTATGATTTTTATGCATGACTTAGCTGGAAGAGAAATGCAGGCAACATGATGCATCCAAAATTCACCTGAAGATTGCGCCTTATTAGATACAATGAGGATGCGAGTAAAAAAATGTGAATGCAACAAAATTTTAATAAAATTTATCCAACACTAAGAATCATTCTGTGTAATAAAGCGTTGGATTTAAAAATAAAATTGTTCATTTTTGACCTTCTGTAATATTAAGCGACTTGAATGACGCATTACTTTTTTTACAGGTAATAAGGCTACTCATAGCATTCTACATTACAATTTCGGTTGAGGTATTCAGAACCAGAGTGGGCCAACCCGCAATTTGATCTGATCTGAGCTAGATATGAAAATGCAAGGCATGTTCTCAAAACCAGAGTGCGGCAAAAAGGTTTTATCTGCTCTATGCCAGATTTCAATGCTTCATTTTCAATGTTTATAAAATAAGATGCCTGGCTCATTTTAGTGAAAACGGAGTGGGTCCACTCTGGTTTCCAAAGCCTCGCTTGTCTTCGACTATGAACAAGAGCCTATTGACTTCCTAATCATGGAATATACAGTAGAGTCTCCCTACAGCGAATTTCTTCCTATAACGAAATTTTTAATCGGAATGTTAAATAACATTCAAAATATTCTCCATATAACGAGGTGGTTGTCTCCCTATAACGAATTTTTTCAGACCTTTATCTTTTCGATTTTTGTCATTTTTGAAGAAAGTTGCTAATTTTGTGCAAACAAATCGCTCACACGTGCCTGTTTCTGGAACCACTCTCATTGTTCATTCCAGCCATAGCAATAGAATGCTATGTGAAGGGTAACGCAGTTGTGGGGACCTGGGTTTCTACATAGGGAGTAACACTTCTACGGGTCAAGATTCCAAGAATCGGGGTGGAGTAGGGGTGGAAACAGCAAATGGATGTGACAATACGCATTTTATGTTTATCCTTACTAGTACATGTTATTCTCTAAATTGGTGAATTTTCTTTACTTTTGAGCATTTTGTTTATACAATAAAAATTAGCATAATTTTAACAAATTTATAATAAATATTACTTCATTTTTAATTGAAAGTCATAATTAAATATTTTTTAACTTATCGCACATACTAAAAAGGTTTGTAACATTTACTTAAATAACTGCAAAAATCTCTAATCTCCGCATAACGAAATTTTCTCTATAGCGAATTTTTCAACTGGAACCAAGCGATTTCGTTATAGGGAGATTTCACTGTAATACTGGAATATATGCCGAAAGAATGACGTAGGGAAATATTTTAACCCGACACTGAGAACGTTGGGCAAATTTGAACCGGCGACATATGGGGAACTCTACTATTTTTGCAGTTTAGTTTTGGTTAGGTTACCCTTTTATTGCCGACCAAAGTATCGTACTTATGCAAAGAATGCCGGACCCATTAGACGAATTTTCCAAGGTTTGGGAAAAAGACCATAGAAACAAAACAAGAATGAAGTTCAAAAACGTGCATATTACGAAATAAAGGGAGAATAAATTAATGCCAATTGTATTTCAATATTTGTTGAAAATCATACGAATGACAAACATTTTGAAAAACGAAAAAATCGGTTATTATCCAACATTAATCGGTTATTATACAATATTAATCGGTTATTAATAAATCGAATATATTAATAAAACCATTTATAAAGTTTTATAAATTATTTCGAGAGAGTTCTCTCGCGATGCGAATAGTAAGACGCCATCGCATACGCAACGATACATAGTCGTTGGCACTTTTCGCAAGTGTCGCGAACGACGGTATATCGTCTTTAGGCACTAAAAGGGTTAAAGTCCCGTTTCCAAACGACTCGAAGACTATTTTGTGTTGGAACCGATGCAAAATGACTAAAACGATACCCGAGCCAGCATCCGCTCTCTAAATTTCCACACCAATGGGAGAAATTTCGACCCTAGACGGATCTAACCCTTTGCACGTCTCCTTTTATGCATCATTCTAGACGTTTCTCCACTTCGATAGTTAAAAAAGAAATACTTCCTTTAGTTGTAACAAGTCGCAGATTAATTTTTCGAAAAATAATCAATTAATTTGATCATAATCTCTGGTATTCAGTGAATAATTATGCATCTAATTACTTTTCCAAGTGCAAAGGGTCGTCTTCCTTCAGGTCGGTATACAAGGAGTTTGGTGAATTCACCTAAGAACTCCACGAACTTTACGATCCAGAAGCCAAGACTCGGCCACCACGGCCTAAATATTTTAAACAAGGATATAATATGCAACTTACAGACAGAATGCTACAATGAAAACGATTTAAACAACTTTCGCCCATTCATTATCTAACATAACTAAATGAAAAGAGATTAGGCTTATTTTAAATTGTATGTGTTGCTCCATTGTTGGAATCTAAAAATATAACGTCGGAAATGTATATCCATCACCAAACATCTTAAACCCATTCCAAGAAGAAAGAAAAAATCCCTCCAGCACAGCGGATAGGGGGAACAAACAGATGAACAAGTTCGATAACATGGCCACGGATAATAGGAACTTTCCCGAATCTTGATTAATATCACTTAGAAATAAAGCTTTCATTTGTACATTTAAAGAAACGAGTTGAGGTATTGCGGGTTATTCTTTTTAAAAACCAGCGATTGACAAGATAACATTGCAAACAATGAGACTTAACAGTTCATATACAGATTAAATCGAAAAAATCTGTCGTCTATTAATGGGTCTATTTTGGAGCACGCTCCGTCTACTAGCGATAAAAGCTAACAAAAGGTTTATTGAAAGTTATGCTCCAACAGAAGCGTGAAAAAAAAATTAAATTGGGTCTTTTCCTATAGCAATTTTTTCATCCGATCTTATGAAATACTACAAGTTGGAATTTAACCTTGACTGTCCACTACAACTGGCAGTTTTCCTCAATTTATCGTACTTTCAACCGGTTTGATAGTAGATTGAGAAAGCATGAACTGCAATTTAAGGAGTGGAGATACAAAACAAAAGCCAGAGGAAGAGCAAATTGAATTCAACTTTCTATCAAACTTGTAAAAACCCAAGTACACATTTTAACCGCTTAACTTAACAGCCCGAGAATACTCGTGCATCGAATTGTCGAAATTTTAGTCTTGTAAACTAAAATTGAATCATTAATTAGCTTTATAATTTGACACAAAAAATATGTAGGATCATAAACATCTTAAGTATCCTATGCCTTCTTAGATGAATGAAAACGACAGCCCCTTTCCAAAACAGGAGGGGTCATCTTATTAGATAGCAAAGAAAACTATTCAGTTAAGTGGTTAATGCTTGAAAAATGAATCGGTTAAGGCTTTTAGGCTAATAATATTCTTTCAGCTTACTGCAAACAAAATCTTTCATATGGTACCAAAGATAGTAATCATATGGATAAACATCTGGTGAAAAAAGTAGCCAAAGCAATGTACCAAAATATCGATTTTAGAATCGACAGGTAATAACTCGCCTTCTAAACTTACTGTTAATAACTTGAATCGGTTTTTAATGTTGAAGATATTTCCTAGATGAAATAGTATCGTATTTACAAAACAAATACCAATTTTTTACTCTAAATTACGATATCCAGTTGAATATAACGGTTTGATACATTTTGAAGAAGATTGGAAGTGACACGTTAAACAATTTCCTTTTATGCCCTCTCTCATTACACGTCTTCGTAGCGATATCTAGTAAGGCTCTGGAGAAGTTATTTTATTTCTAAGTTGTAGGTTAATTAAAACTCATTATAAAGTTGAATTTCATGAGGCGATTGTTTGCGCACCTAGCTGAATTCCTTCAACATCTTTCGTAAAATAATCTACATCATGCTAAATAATTAGAGGAGTGAAAGGCTGGAAATGGTTCAGACTTAATTTAATACTTCCACTAGACGCGTTTGATTCTGCATGCCCTTATTTCCTCCACTAAACGGATCTCAATCCCCATCCAGGAGAAGATCAGGCTTGTTAGGACCACATGACTCTAGATTTCTTAGGGTGGCCCTGAAACATTACGCATAAGTACTTGCAAATTTCGACAATTTAATCATCACATTGAGTGCTTTCAATCACGATATTTGTACGAATTATTATTAAATATTATGTTTAATTTATAATAATTAGTTTAATTCATCTATGTTGATAACTCAGACGCTTCAAATTCACCCTTTTTGTTTCCATATCTTAAATAGGCGCACATAAATATTATCGAAATGAAGGATTTGTTGCATGGAAGGAAATGTAATTGGCTCATTCTAGTAAAATTTCTTGGCATATTACTATTGAATAAATAATTTTTACGCAACATTTCATTGAATCAAAGCTCAAAAGGAGCTAATACTAAATACTGAAATATGATAACGGATGAAAGATAAAAAATAAGGTAAATATTTTTAAAGATCTACATTTTGGGGCCCACTTTTCTCCCGTTGGGCCTACTTCGCCTTCCCTTTAATCCACCCCTGTCCTCACCTGAAATATGTTCCAAAAAAAAGTTCCATTTTATAGAAGATTTTATAGTTGAAGTATACAAGAATGGAGTAAACCCCCAAACAATGACAGCGCTTTGACATAACCCATTAAAATTTTACGACTTTTCTTTTAGGAGGATACAACGGATGGAATGGAGTTATTCACGTTGCATCCGCGAAACAAAAGTTCATTGTTACAAAAACCGCAGATGACATTTTTTATTTCGGAAAAGTGAAAGCGAAACGAAATGAATCTTTAAAAACACCGTCTTTTTAACTGCCCATTCAAAGGTAAAATTCCACCACAAATGGCGGAAATCGAAGCCTTCTTTCACAATTTACGATCTTCCAAATAGTAACTACCGTTTTGTTTGACTGGTCATAAATTTCGCTACAACAGGCGGATTACAGTTGCAAGCTGCCAACCCATCAAGGTCAATTTTTTGCAGTTTGTTTCATCACAAACAAGAAAAACAATCGAATGGAATGCATTTCCTACCCGCCCTCCAAAACAATGAAACATTGTGTGCAAAATCGGTTTATCTTTCGTTTTTAACCCTCCAGCAGGACGCGTAGATACTTGTGAGATACTTGTATTGTGCATCGTATTACATACTTATATAATTTTTATAAATTTTAGTGCAATTTTTATTTATACAATCCTTGTTTAGTACGAAGCTAATAAATACAGATTACATAAATAAAAACTGCATTTATTTGTGAAACACGATTTATTGTATATATGTTACCGGCAAAGTATGAAATCCGGCATTCTATAGAATTCCTAAAACTAGCCGGCAATGTATGAAACGATTTATATTTCACACATTTCCTAGGCATTCTATAGAATGTCAAATGACAAACCGGCAAAGTATGAAATAAAACGCCGATTCGATTGTATAAGAAATGAAGTTAAGTGCAATTCAAAATTAAATTATTTGCTTCCTTGATGTAATAAGTAGATTCACAATTTATTTTGTTTTCTTTAATAAGAAAGGCATAAACTTTGATATGAAAACTTTGATATGAAAACTTTGATATGAAAACTTTGATATGAAAACTTTGATATGAAAACTTTCATTTTGCTTTACGAATTTTGAATAAAAGATTTTTTAATGGTACTCTTATTATTTTGTCTAAATAACATTTGTATTTTTGAGGAATGCACGCCTTTTAAATAATAGCCTTATTATGAACTTTTTTACATACTTTGCCTAAATAGCATTTTTCATTCTATAGAATGCCTAGGAAAAGTATATAATAAATCTCATTTCATACTTTGCCTAAAAACGCCCGGCATTCTATAGAATGCCGGCATTTCACACATTGCCGGTAACATATATAATACTGTTGCGGTGCGTTGATTCTGCTGAAGATCACGAATTTCAAGCCATTCTAGAAGCTAGTGCTGGAAATGCGTACTTGTTCTGAAGACTGCTTACAACTTTGGTGTTTGAATTTAAGAATGATATAATACTGTTTGGATATCATAAAGTTCTATATTCACAATTATACAAGACAGTTTCTTAGAAACACCTACCACAGTTTGCAGGTTGCGTTTACAATTCACTGGGAGGTAAGAATTGAGGTAGACTGCTTGTTGCAGTAAAGAGCAAATGTGTCTCCAAGGCAGAGACAATGCTCAAGTGAAGACATATATGCGGCCCGTCTGAGCTGGTAATGACAGCGGGCAAAAGAAATGCGTCCGGTTAGTGCGGGTGATGCGAGCAGAATCGTATGTTGACAACTAAACAGTAAACAAACTAGTAGCGCGCGCCGCCTTGCAGGAGGCGATAAAATTAAATATGCAGAGAAACAAAAATACGCAATATGCACCAATTTCGAATTAAAACAAAGTAAGATAATAGAAAATAAAGTAGTAGAATAAAGCATGCAGATCACAAAATACAATAACAAAAGAAATAAAATAAGCAAAAGGATGCGGAACAAATACGATGCACGATAGATGTACATCGAATATATGCGCAACTGCTGGAGGGTTAAATAAAATACGCTGAATCTTTATAAATAATTTGGTTTCGGAGTAATAATATTGGCTGCGACTAACGACAGTTTCATCATTCCTACATTGAGAATGATTTGAGTAATATCGCATGCAAATCAAGAGAATATCGCATGCAAAGTTTGTCGAGAGCTTCGCGATAATTGAAGACATTTATGTCTATGCTCCCAACAAGTAAACCAACAAAATCCCTTTCTTTTTCTCGCAAGACGGTGCGCGTGACTTTCGAACAGAAATGGCGGTTTTTACGATTATGGCCGCTTTTTTCGAAAACAGTGTGTAGTCATTCCACAGACTGTTTTTTGGATCCTGAAGCGAGACGAGAAACCAACGTCTCATCACCGGTAATTATTTAACTAAAAAACTGTTCGGAAGGTGACGATTTTCTCTAGCGGAGGTTGTTTGCGGAAGGAATGAAAACTCTGATCATGAGATACGAAAATAGTTCCAATAATGGCAGAAATTATATAGAAGAGTATTTAAAAGCCTGCTCATGTAATAAATTCTCTTAAAAGTCGAATATTTTTATTTACTCGTATGTGATGTATAGAAATTATTGTAATCAGAAAATTCGACCCCCAGAATTGGATGAACCGTCCCACTTCAGACCTTCCCTGCAAAAAAATTTCTGGAATCAATGGAAACAGGCTAGGCAAAAGAAATTTGGCAAGTGATCCTTATACCAAAATCGTAGAACTGTATCCAAATTTAGATGAAATCTCTCCGAATGATGTCCGTCGGTAGGCATTACGAGTTAGATAAACGAGATTTGGCACACGTTACACTTACATATTGTTACTTACATATTACATTACATATTGTTACTTACGAAGTCTTACGGTTACAGTAGTACTCGATCAAAGTTTGAACCAAATCCGACAACAGGTTGACTGTTGACTTGTATATGTGAACGGCTTAACTCAAAAATGCAACCAACCATAGGAAAGAATTTCTGTCAGTGTGTGTAAACAATAACTCAAACTCAATTAAGCTAGACAAATGAAATTTTACGTGGTCTCGACATCAAAAATGGTAAAATTCTGTACCAAATCCTTCAACGGTAAGAGATTCTAAAATGCACACACGGTTCTCTTCATTTTACAGTGAAGCCTTCACAAAATGCGAGAAAATCAAACAGTCTTCCAACTTTAACACTAACTGAGCGGAACACGCCTAGTAGCAATACTATTCTGTAAACTAGGAATATATCCTCGATTCATTTTAGAATAACTCGGAAGAATTTCCATTTAAAAAGCTTGATCTGTATCACTTGCTCAAATATTCTTCCGAAATGGAACCGAAGTCTTCCTCATAAATTTTGCTTTGAAAACTCTTCCCGTTTATAAATATTCATAACTACCTGCACTATTAAATTCTGGTTCGACCTTAGAGGTAAACGACATTTCATTGCATAATCGGCTTCTTCGAAATGAATCTTGGGTCAAACACCTGACTGCGCTTTGCTTTTAAACCGTTACTACTAATTATATTCGGGCACGCGGCAGTTGCCATTAAGCAGTAGCTTCCTTTGCTTTCGAATATAAAATTTCTTTGGTCGTTCGATTATACTAAGGTAAACCGGAAGCCGCAAACGCCGTCGTGAAGCCGCAGGCAGATCAACTCGGCATTCCTGTGGTCTATAAAATTGGTCATTTGCGGCTAAGGTTGATTCACAGGAGATCATTCTTATGAATAGAAAATTCCGACGGAAACTTTCGAATAGAATTGCAACCAAAACAGTATGCCTGCAACCAGAACAGTATACCTGGAAGCATCCAGAAGCAATTGCAATTAAAAAGTTTCCCCCATTCAACGGAATTCTCCCACTCGGATTTTCAATTCCTGATAGGTCAATTATGAATTCGAATGGTCCATTTTAAATATCAAGTGTCACTGAAAAAATTCAGTATGGAGACTGAATTGCAACCTTCTATAGAACTTAAATTCTAGATATTTGTACTTAAACTGTAGTGCCTCACATTTATGTAGGGAATTCCCTTTAAATGTTTCTGAATATTTGTTAGTTTATTAAGCTGTCATTTGTCTTAATTTATTTAGAGGTAGCAGCAAATGCAGAGACTTCAAATAACCTTTCACTAACTTGAGCCCAGATGTTATGTTCCTCATTTTACACTACGAAGGCGTTTCAAGTGCACGTTATATATAAATTACAGTTTATCAACTTCGTAGTTCGGACCAACCAAAATGGTATAAATCGTTAAATTTCTCTCTCTCTATCCTTTAAAGTACATACAACATTAATACATGTAGCTATATTTACAAGTCCAATTGAGATTTATTGTAGGTTGGTTTTGAAAAAAGGGGTGCACGATTCCCTCTTATTTTGAGACCAAATGGTCTAACTTTAATTTCACTCAAGCAATTTTACATTTGGACTTTTCCTTTAAAATGATAGTTCATTCATTTTTACAACCTTGAAAAATTGAGAAAATTTTAAGCATCGGTGAAACCTACGCTAGGATCTACAGTAGCGCACTATGAAAAAGAACACGCATTTTTTTTATGGATATAGCATTAAAAAATTGACTAGTAGAACTGTTGAAAAAGGCTATTTTATCCGTTTGCAACAGGAAAGCATGCTTGCATTATCGCTTTTTCATCATCCTTTTAAATGACTGCGTCAGCTTCACGTATACAATGACAAAATCTAAGGTGGTGTGTTTTCATTACTGTACCTAGCCAGGTAAGGAAAAAAAAGAATTGCCGATTTTTATAAATTACAGTATTAAAATAGTTTATCTGCAAACAATTCAAAATAAAATCGCCATATGAAATATAGTCTGTTTCAAATCAAAATAATGTTTGCCACATATGGTTTAATGCGTTTCAGTCTCTAAAGGAATCGGTAATTTTTTTTGTTTTATCAAGTATTTGCCTTATATGTGTTATTTGCATTTATTCTATAGCCCTATTAAACGTTTTGTAGCCACCTATCAACCCTGACCGCCATGACACACGCCTGTAAAACTCACCCTATCTAATCAGATGGCCGCCTCCTCTACTACAGTTGAGATATAGCAGAGAAAGGGACGACTAATTAGAGAGGGCCAGTGGTGGCGACTCGGCGGGGGTGGAGAGGGGTAGTCCCCCCACACACTCTTTGCGGAGAAAATTTATATTTTTTATTTTATTTTAGCTGAATTAAACTAGGAATTATAAAAAAATAGTGTCCGGGAATTCTAGCTAATTTTGCAGCTAAATTTTTAAATTTGTCTACCCCCTATACTCCGGATACTTTTAGATGTTAATTTTTATCACCCTCCCTCCCCCCACTTTTGTCTCCCAGTCGATGCCACCGGAAAGAGCGGTCAACCTGTTAATAAACGAATTTTCAAAACGACGGCAGACCGCAGTCCATAGGTTACCACTATATTTCAGTCTAAAGTAGCCCAATAACTGGAGAAAATTCCAAGTAAATTCTCTAAATCCAAACTGAAAAGAGCGTTTTTAATGTTTCCCCTCGAGTATTGTGGAAAATTCACGTTCGCCACAGATTCTGTATGAATCAGTCAATGTTCCAGATTCCCTAATCCGGTGGGAACGAACTTGGACCGAAATCCTCTTCACTCGAGCGATTAGATGCGATTGCGGTAGGTGAATGAAATTAGCATTCGATCCAATCCAGCCTCGGGGTTCGTCTCCAGATCACTAATCTCGAAGAGCCTCATTTCGCCGAAGATGTCCCTTCTGACGAAAGCAGAAGGGCCAGGGATGGCCCGTCCGAGCCGCATGAGTGGACGGACAGACAGGAAGTGAAGCATGGACGAGAGTAAAACTGGTTCCGAGAGAGAAACGGATGAGCAGGTTAAGAAATGCAACCTCGGCCGATGATGCAGCCCAAACATCGTGATTCAAGGCGATTGAGTCGGCTGCAACAAGAAATGAATGGTGTAATTGGAATTTTGTCTCAACTGGTTTCGGAAACAGGAAGCTGGACCATGGAGAAACGAACAGAGCTATTTTGGTAGTTGGGCTCTTTATTAGTTTCGGAATGTTTTGATTGCGAGAGCTTGTACTGCAATACTAAGCATGAGTGAAACAGAATGAATAAAAGAGACATGGAAGTTGACCAGTGACAACTTGTCATTCCAGAAGGGTTGAACTGTATACATCTAAAACTGTGTTTTATTCCAGTCTAAAATTCAAGCATTCAACACCAAAATGTTAAATACTAGATTTACATTCACCGAAATAAATTATTCGCGGTAAATAAAGGCAGGTTTCTAGCTGAAAGCGTTCCCTTCGTGTGCGTATTAAAATCGATCAAAACTAAAATCCGAGCAACGTCAGTAGACAAAAAACTAACTAATTGGCCTACCAGAAAACTAATCCTTATCAGTCGTATTACGGCGTGGAAAGCAAAGACAAATTTTCGACTACGAGTCATTTCTGCATGTTATACTACGCTATTTTGGTCGCAATCTTCAACTGTAGAAGTTTGGTTCTCAAATGTTGTCATATTTCCCTCTTTTGTAGGATATCTACAGAAGTATCGAATTTCACTCCTAAACTGTACCGAAAAACAATTTAACATGCAATTTCATCAGATCAAAGGATTCCATGCTCAAAGAAACCAAGAAAGCTGCAAATTTGCAACTCCAATAATCGACACATTATTGCCAAAGTGAAAAACGTTCATCCCGGCGTCTTGCTTTGTCGGGAGGCGCCGAACGAAAGTGAAAAATGAAATTTTTTTCCGCAAAGATAACCATTGCTGCTCTTTATTTTTTTACCACTATTCCTGTTGTGTTTGCCAGCATTTTGTTTGAAATGTTTTAAATTGCATAGAAATAATTCAATATTATGAACATAATTGTTTATGTTTATATTATTGAAACTATATAAATTATGTTTATAATATTGAGTTGAAATAAAATAAATCCTACTTTTCAATTAATATACGTTAAATTTCCATTTTAATTTTCAACTATCGGGAATTTTTTCTAGTTACTAAACGATCTAAATTGTTGGTGGTACGCATCGCCTAATGAAACATTCAAGTGCGAGCCACAGGTGGTACAGCCGGCGTGAACGTGTTCAATCAATAAAAACTTTGTCAAAGTATAACCACACAAAAACAGGCTATGGTTGACTCAAGAATCAGTCATAATCCAAAGGCGTGGCATTATAACAATCCATACCAAAAGGAAAACCAAAGTTTGTCCTGAATGGCAGAAATCTAGATCTTTAACTCTTAGATAGTCATATTGCCACTTTCCTCTGGAGATGAAACTTTAAACTGATCGTCAAAGACTCGCGAGTTAGAATGGGTCAGTGGCTTAGAGAAAAGGGCGTGGATCGCATTAGTGGCGGAAAAAGACAAGGAAATATAAACTACCAGGTATTTTCTTTTTAACAGGAAGTGATGTAAACACATTTGGTATACCGCTAGAGGCTTGAGAACTAGCCGACAATGTTTTCCTACACTGGGAAACCCAGATTCACTCTGAAAAGAGTTAAATTTCGACGCCAGTGTTACTTGTTAAATCCTTCGCAAACAATGACGCGACAGACTCGTGCACCGAATTTACAAAATTGGATATTTAAATTCAAAGCAAAATAGCAATTCAAATGATTAGGACACGCTTTAATACATCGGAGGCCATTTACGTTCTTATAAAAACTGAAATAAATGTACTAAATAGGATATGTCATTATTTTAAGGATTTGATCTCCTAATTAAAGGGTTAATGCGCAATTTTATATACCAAAGACTCCACAAATACTTGGCGCTAGTGTTATAACGAGAAATTGTTAATAGAAAAGACAGCTGATCCTTTTTACTTAAATCTAGTCCACAATTTTGAGTGACAATTACAAATCTTTCTAAAAAGGCAATGGAATGCAACTAGTTATAAAATAGCTGGAAGGCAAAATTTAAAATACAGTGGAGTCTCCCTATAACGAAATCGCTTGGTTCCAATTGAAAAATTCGTTATAGAGAAAATTTCGTTATACGGAGATTTTTGCAGTTATTTAAGTAAATGTTCCAAACTTTTCAATAGGTGCGATAAGTTCAAATGCATTTAATTATGACTTCCAATTAAAAATGAAGTAATATATATTATAAATTTGTTAAAATTTTACTAATTTTTACTGTATAAATAAAATGCTCAAAAGTTAAGACAATTCACCAATTATAAGAATAGTATGTACTAGTATGTACTTAGTTTATTTTACTTGAAAAATTCCGTTATTTTACATTGCTTTGAATATCGTGATGTAAAATTCTCACATTTTAAAAGTGAGTGGTTCCAGAAACAGGCACGTGTGAGCGAATTGGTTGCACAGAAATTATCAACTTTCTTCAAAAATGATAAAAATCGAAAAGATAAACCTCTGAAAAAATTCGTTATAGGGAGACAACCACTTCGTTATATGGAGATTATTTTGAATGTTATTTAACATTCCGATTAAAAATTTCGTTATAGGGAGAAATTCGCTGTAGAGAGACTTCGTTGTAGGGAGACTACTGTAGTTATGCGAAAGAAATATTTTAGATGCTCCCAAGCTCGTTAATTGTTAGTTTCATCGCAAACCTATCACAAATACCACCAAGACACATCGTTATTGAAATGGAAGGAGGATTGCAAATGGTCCATTTTTCAATGTTGAGTCAAATGCAACTGATAAAGGATTAGGTCTTCTGGGGGTTGAGCATTCTATAAACGAACCGATTTTTCTCTGCAAGTAAAAAAAAGGAGATTCGCATCTAAAAAAACAATAAGAATGCTTCATGTATATTTTTCAGTTCCGACTTTCAGATTGCATTTCAGTGTTGGTATGGCTGAATATACTCCGAGTTTAATCCAAATTTAATTAATTTTTAAAGTTAATTTATATTCGATTTCAGTTGGCATCCCTAGAAGAGTTCCAAAAGCATTTCTTTGCGAGATTTGATGACATTTTACTTTATTAATTAAATCCGCTTCCACACATCCAACAGAAAAAAAATTAAATTCAAGAAAGATTTCAGTAATTCATAATTTAGAGAATTTAGTGTTAAATAAAACCAAACAAATAGGGATAGTGCCCTTTTTGATTCACATCAGTTGGAAATTAAATTTTCAACTTGTATATGAAGAGCAAAAAGTTTCTCGCATATATTGAACTTCCTTGAATTCCCGCCTTATTGGGAAATTCAAGATGTTTTGGATGAAAGCATCGCATACAAGCAATTATCAAGGAAAATGGCTTTTCTTTGCAAACACTTATTTGACTCAAACTTGGTTCAAGTTTGTAAAGATTTAATTGAATTTCACTCGCTTCTTGAAGGCCTAGAACTACGAAATTCTATGCAATTATGTGTTCCTTAACACAATTCAATTATTTAACATCTTCAGATGTTAGTTACCAATTAATTTGGGTTGTATTCAAGATGCCATCTGGTAGTGAATTTGAGAAAAAATGGGTTTCAAGATTCTGTAATTCATTTTTCTAAATATTACGTGTATTAAAGACTAAAAAGGAGAAATTAAAACTTTCTGAAACATGCTGTGATTTTTTATTTAAATAAATGTTATTTTTAATACAATCTGTAGATCGAAACAAATATCGTAAAAGTGCGAGGCGTTGAAAATAATGGAATAAGAAAATTGAACCACAGCGCGTATCCTGAAATTCCTGAGCATTCACTAACCCCTTCCGGTACGATTTAATCATGAAAAAATGTGTACGAGATAAACATCAAGTGGGAACATTAGTCATGAGAATGAAATCCGACTGAGTAACAAAATTTGGCTGCAAATTGTACCTAGTACAGTGGGATCTCCCTATAACGAAATCGCTTGATTCCAGTTGAAAAATTCGCTATAGAGAAAATTTCGTTATACGGAGATTAGATATTTTTGTAATTATTTAAGTAAATGTTAGAAACCTTTTATTAGGTGCGATAAGTTCAAAGGTATTTAATTATGACTTTCAATTAAAAATGAAGTAATATACATTATAAATTTGTTAAAATTATACTAATTTTTATTGTATAAACAAAATGCTCAAAAGTGAAGACAATTCACCAATTTAGAGAACAATATGTACTAGAACGGATAAACATAAAATGCTTATTGTCACATCCATTTGCTGTTGCCACCCCGATTCTTGGAATCTTGACCCGTCGAAATGTTGCTCCACTGTAGAAACCCAGGTCCCCACAACTGCATTACCCTTCACATAGCATTCAATTGTTATGTGTTATCGCTGGAATGAACAATGAGTGGTTCCAGAAACAGGCACATGTGAGCGATTTGTTTGCACAGAAATTATCAACTTTCTTCAAAAATGACAAAAATCGAAAAGATAAACCTCTGAAAAAATTCGTTATGCGGAGACAACCACTTCGTTATATGGAGAATATTTTGAATGTTATTTAACATTCCGATTAAAAATTTCGTTATAGGGAGAAATTCGCTGTAGGGAGACTTCGTTGTAGGGAGACTCTACTGTAGTTCTAAACGCAACGAGATAGTGATTTGCGACATTTACAGAAGTAATGAAAAAAGGGATGCAATAGTGCTAGATTCAGTAAACTAGAAATTTTAAACTAAATAGATTATCATATTCAAAAGTAACTTAGTGTTGATCATCATTCTACAATATGGTATAAAAACCAATGACGAGGCAAACTTCATTTTACTGCGAGGGATTAGTTACATTAATGTCTCGTTTTGATTCATTTCGAGGGCTATTTGGGGACGGACCTCATCATTTTGAGCCGCGGTCAGAGAACGAGGATGACATTCGAGTTGGCACCTCCCTCTCCAAACTTCGGCACCACACCAGCGGGAAGGCGTTTAATTCAAGTCAGATTTAACGTGCATCAGGCTCATAAACATGGCGGATGTTCAGTGAAATCGGTTTCGAACCCGAAGCTCAGATCGTACTTCTAGGCTACCCGCAAGGGATTAATTTATTTTGAATGCGATTAGAGTTCTAGTTTACTTAGAGAAGTATATCAGCGCCTCATGCTTTTATTTCTGATCTCCAGATTTTTGATAAAAAATTTTAACTTTCTATCAAACTAATACAAGCATTTCTAAAAATTTATTGAAAGTCAACAGAGTAATTGAATTTCAGTAAAGTTTCGAAGATTCCCTGCTGGAAAATAGGGAAAACAATTAAAACGGTGGCCTTCCGAAGACGGCGGGATGTTCACTCGGATGAGCCGAGGGCAATCCGCACTTTCCTCCAGCTGACATATCACCCAGGTTCAGCGGGTATACCGGTTTCAGTAGTCGCCGTCATCCGCAGGAATTTGACCTCGCACTTCCGAGGAAAAATCACATTTCGCACCTCTTGCGAAACTCCCGTTCGGGCCTCGGAATGTCAAGAGACACTGCACGCATTCTAGATCACGAGTGTCCAGAAAACTTGAGCGAAATTCGAGGGCTTACATAACGCGTCTCGGCATTCTTTCGTGTCCCGTCTACCCGTTTATGTGAAAACCACAGAAAAATGACAAGATGCTTTAAATTCTTCCAAAACTTAACGTGTACTCTTTATGACGTCAAGAATGGGAATATTCATTACTTTATGGAAATGGAGAATCTGAATTTCTGTTTAGAAGTCCACGGCTAAATAAATGCCAAGAAAGGATATTTCAAAATTAAAGATGACCTTAAAATTTCAGCTCTAGATTGCCAATTGCCAACCAGAATAACAATCAGCTAGACGCACAACCTATCGCATATCATAAAGCACGAGACATCTGGTGAAATGGCACGCATTCCATAAACGGACAAAAACGTTCGACAAGGTTACCCGCCTCGACTTTCTAGCATACCTAATGTGGCACGTTGAAAATTTAGTTCCGTCTTATAGTGAAGAGAATCGACTATGCAATTTGAATCACTTTCCCTTTGACCAGTTGGTCTAAAATTTGATGAGAGATCTTTAACTTTTGTGCCAAGGCTACAAATTAAATTTCACGTCTAGTTTGTTGAATGAGTTATCGTATTCACATAGCCAATCTAACCGTTGAAGGATTTAATCCAAAATTAGATGAGAATTAAAAATTTGGTGTAAAGACCGTATATCAAATTTCTTCCGTCTGGCTTGGTGCGTTTGAGTTGTGTTCACAGGGAAGTCTAAAACGTGTAGATTCATCAAAAAGTCGTGGTCGAATTCAACAATCACGGAAATTCGCGTATATCATGTGTATAAAGAAAAAAAAACGCATGCAGACAGCAGTCAAAATGGCGAGAAAGCCATTCTTTGAAATGTATGGCATGACATTAATGATCGATTTCCCGTTTGGTAGAGTAAAGGGATGTGTGATCAGGAATTGACAACCCAGTCTTGGTACGTATCACTTCCTGATGTATATATGTGACCATGCATCCCGTTTTGAACGGGACAGTCGCATTTTCTGGTAGCCTGTCCCGTTGACCTCAAGCACAGCCCAAATGTTCCGTTTTGAGAAAGAGAGGGTAACCACGGTAACAATTTCAAACAAGAAGGTGCCAAAAATCAAAAATTCCGACGGTAATGTCCAGTAGCCCGGTGATGACGGAGCGTGCGCTATATAATATGTCACATGTGTACGTTGTTCAGAAGCCTCTTATCTCTCACTGAGTTCTAACTACATTACACCGCATGAAGCGACAGAATGAAACGCAGGGAATATTTAAACCGAAAGTCGTTGGATGGAACTATTCAAACACTTTCACGCCAATGATTTAAATCATACGAACTTTCGTATAATTTTCGAATATATTCTATGCCTGCCCGGCACTAATGCACCGTAGAAAGGATATTTTTTTTCTTATGAATAAGTTGTGGACGAACTAGAAAACACAGTTGCAAGTCTCAGTGTAAAAAGCAACGTTAATTACCGAAGTAAGTTTTAAGAAATCCTGCCAAGAATTTCATTCTTATTTTAAATCTACACCAAATATACTGAAACAAAAAATGTGTTCTTCAAAAAAAATGCAAGATCACATGAATTATTTATTTTCACGTGTTTATTCCTGTTCTTTTCATTAATAAATAAAAACTGAAGAAACGCATTTTCTTGGATTCACATAATATCTGAAAATTAAAAAATGTCCGATTCTGAGGGGGGAATAAATGGTCACTGTGTGCATAAAGTTTTATTCCAGTTTTCATCAAAACTTTTTTATATCTTCCTTTTTTCCATGTCTTTTCTTGCACCATGAAGGAAACATTCTTTTTCTCAATGGTGCAATATTAAATGTTTTGGAGTTTTATATCGAGGGAGTGTATGCAGTAAAATTCTTTTAAATGAATTGAATGAACTCTCGAACTTTACATGATGTGCATCGAATGTGCTGCGCCATTTTCATTTTAAAATTGCTTATTTTACAGAAGGAAAAAGGACTTAAGAACACACGAACTCGTACTACAATTTGAACTCGACTAACATGCGCAGTTATATTTGTCACGTGACCGACATCACGTAAATTCACTTTTACAGATAGAAAACTAAAAATAAACATTAGAAACTTATCGAGAGGTTAATATTTGCAAAATTGATGGCATTAAGGCATCTTTTTTGCCTGAGCCTGATCGTTTTTATTTTACTGATATGCAATAGAGGCTAGTTCTTGCATGAAAGATCTTTGGGCCTTGGAAATCATGAAGATTAGATAGGCTAATATTTTTACTTTCTCGTATACGAAGTATGCAAAGAGAAAGTATTGTAATCGTCAAAAAATTCGAACTCGAGATTTTGACGGATCTCCACGTTTTAGACATCCCCGAGTCCAAAAAACACAATTTGGGAATTATGTCTGTGTCTGTCTGTGAACACGATAACTCGAAAACTATTAGAGCTACGAGGATGAAATTTGGTATGTGGTCTTTACACATAATTTGTAGGTTTCTGTCCCATTTTGGACAAAATCCGTCAACGGAAAGTCTGTATATTCGCTGTCATGCGAACACTATATCAAAAACTTGAATAGCTATATAAATATGGATAAAATTTGGTACACAGTTTTATCGTCATGAATGTAGGTCCGTATAAAATTTTGGGCCAAATCCGTCAACGGGCTGACTGTCTTTCGGTCTGTATAATTGCCTACTTTTTCCCTTTTGAAACGAACTCCATGCGCATGCCTACTGGTAGCAATCTATGGCAGCAATGCCTGTGCACGTGGTAGGATTACGCCACTTTGTCCGTGAGACGGTAAGAGTAGAAAATCGGTTCGCGTTTAATCGCACGCATCTTTGATTCTTGACGTAAATATTTTAGAATCACTTTAATCTACAATGAAAAACCTGATAGTCATGGGATTCTGGATTAGAGTAGGTTCGAATTTTTTTTATCCACACGGGGGGAAGGGAAACAGCACCTTTTTGGGAAAGTATACGAGAAAGTTTAGGAGGGATCACTCCCGCTGGTTTCGCGTTAGTTTAGTATTGCAAATCGTAAATCATCGTCAAGACGTGGAACAGTTCAATAACGATAGAGTTAGCTTTGATAACCAAATTTCGGGGGAATAGGTACTCATATAAAGATATTCAGATGACAAACTGGAAACTTTCAATTGAAGTTTCAATTTTACACGAGCCCAAAACAGCTGCAGGTTAAAGTTTGCTTTGATCTGTCAAAAGAATTCGAAAGAGTAAGGTCAATCTGCCAATGTCACATGTCAATTTTTTTTAACCATTGCGCAAAAATCGTTAGAACAGGAAGAGAATATTGAATATTCAAAAGAGAAATGTTTTGATAGTGCAGATGACCGTCAAAAGCCTGTCAGAAAAATAAAGAATTCCGTTTTACGTTGAATCAATAGCACAAATGGAACGTCACCAGGAAGTCGTCAAAGATTTCCCCCACCCTTTCCTCCTCATACGAGACGATTCAAAGACAAGGCTTTTGTGTAATGTTGATGCAAAAGTTGAATTTAAAAAGCATTGAAAATACGCTGCTGGATTTGCTCATCTTCAAACTATACAAATGAATGTTATTATAGATTAGGTTTAGTTATATTCATGTTCCGTTTTGAAACAAAATGAAGGCTACCTTGGGACGGACGAGGTAGTTTTCAATCGCTGATTCACAAGAATAATCTCCCCAAACTTCCACATCCCACCAGCGGAATGACGTCTGATACCGATGTATTTATCACGCACCAGGCCACTGTATATTCTGGATCTTCGGAGAAATGAATCTCGGCAATTTGTCGGAATTTGAAAAAAGTGTTGCAGAATTTTATCCTAATTTGACTAAAGTTCCCAATATTTTGCCTGTGAAATAAAGTTTAGAGTTTGCTAGAGTTGACTAATATGTAACCGAGTGCGAAATAGCTTAATTTCGTCTAAAAATCACTTCAATTCTCAAACTCAATTGAAAACTCGGTTCAAAACAAAGTGTTAGTCTAAACTGCCGTTCAGCCATCGAATTTCAAAAACAATTTTAGAGCTTTCAAGTAGAACATGGAAATTTTCAAAAATGCCCTCCTGTGGTATTGTATTTTTAACAAGATTTTGTTGTAGGTAAACGTTTATGTTTGTCCAGTAAAGAAGTTCATATGCATTCATCTTTCTATTAAATTCATGTTAGCTATCCAGCATTCAACAGCACAATAATAATGGGCATGCTGGGTCAAACCCGCGGCTTGAGCTTTTACTTGGAAACTACACCCGGTTATTTAATTCATCTCCTTATGTTTAATAACAGGTTAAACATAGAATTAAGTCTGCTTCTTAAAAGACATTTTTAATCTGGTTCAAAACATTTATATTAATATCAGCCTTTTTTATCGCAACAAAATCAAGTCGATATCAAACCAAAGCCAGCATAAATTATACGACACGTTTAGTCCCAAATTAATTACGATTTAGCATGTTAAGATTTCGTACAAACTCGATAATAAAGCAGTACCGCTTTCTTCTGAAAAATACTGAAGTACAACCACCGTGCATTTTGAAACATACTAGTTTTATGGTATTTAACGTTCAAAGGAACAATAGGCGACATTTCTCATATTTTACTCTTTCACTTCCAAAATATTTAACCTTCCAGCGGGCGCGCTTACGCAAATTTTACGACATATCGTGCATTGTATTGCATATATATGTCGTGTTATTTTACAAAAATAAATGCAACTTTTATTTATGTTATCTGTATTTATTAGCCTAATAGTAAACAAAGATTTTATAAATAAAATTGCTCTTAAATATATAAAAGCGATATAAATATGTAATACGATACGCAATGCAGGTATCTCTTGCAAACGCGCCCGCTGGAAGGTTAATATTGTCGATATTCATTCTAGGCCGATGATCGAACACATTAAAATCCTTGACGATACATCTTATTAGTGTTGGATAAATTTCTCCCGCATGAGGAAAGGTGGAGTATAAAATGCCTATACCTTAAATTTCACGGTTTCTTTTTTTTAAACTTTTATCCTAACCGAATTAAAATTAGAAATAAAATGCCTTTGAACAGAACTTCACTGAAAACGTGTAAAGTTTATAGGACATTCTTTCAGCCTTTTATATAAATATACCAATCATACTAGGAAATTGATAATTAGCGCCATTTCGCGACTCTATGCAAGAGTCGCGCGTCATTTCACGAGAAAGGTTGAATTATGATGAGGTGCGAGATGTCAGAAATCAAACGGGATTCCGTGATCTACATACGTACCCCGCCATGGTTTGGGAAAGTTGGACTTCATGGAGAGTGAATATGCTTAACTCCTTGAACTGTGAATTTCTTTATAATCCCAATTAAAATCTAAATTTTATTTCGGACATTTGTTATTTCTATCCATATAAGAACGGAAAGGACATCCGAGATGCATAAGCATGCCCAGGTGATTTGTCTCAACACGTCCACTTGCGCCTGCGATTTGGACTTTAATTAGATTACCCTTCTCTATTACCTCTTAACTATAGCAGAGAACGGGTCATCCACTTAGATGGATATGAATCAAAGGCCTCGAGTTAAATGGCGTCAGCTGTAGCCAACGTAAAAAATCGCTCTTTTAACTTAAATACAGGATTTAAATATCAAATTCTAAGAATCTAGCATGTCATTTCAGTACAAGGGGGGGGGTCAAGAACTTTATCAAGAAATACAAACTAATGCCATGCCAATACAAGAGCAACCATCAAAACAAAGTGCAACAGTAGAATTTGCACATCCATCAACAAGGACGGACTCTCACGGTTGCAGGCACTGACATCAGGCAACAAGAATGCAGTTACTTAGTATTCGAAAGAGTGAAAACTCATTCAGTCGTAAAACAGAAGGCAATCAATGCGAGTTGAACAATATTGACCAAAAGCATGTGGCGTCCAACTTTTTTTTATACACACAAGCAATTCATAAGGGAAGGTGACCTTCACGTAGTCTCGCTTCAGTACCTCGGAAAAATACCTCTGGCAGAATAACTCAAGAGATTTGGTGCTATTCAAACACAGCAGACTCTCAACGCTCAAGTATCTTTCTGACAGCCAGAGTGGACACTACGAAAGAGTTGCCTAAACCCATTGTAGAGATTTCGGAACAGAAAGAGGTTTTCTTCCCGAATGAAACTCCATAGACATTTCGATTCAACAGAATGTTACTCAACCAGGATCAATATCGTCGCATAATAAGCAACACCACCCATCTTTTTTAAATTTCAAAAAGGAAAATACACAATTTTTCGCCACCAATAATTCTGAATTTATTTTTTTTTTTTCCTCATCTAGTAGGAACGTGCGATCTTACGTTTATATGGAATGTTAAGAATTCAGAAATAGTCGTTACTGGTTGAGAAAAATTGTATTTTCTTCCGCTTTGAAATTTCAAAAAATTGAGATGGGCAGTGTTGCTTGTTAAGCGATGATATGTTCTATTAATTCGAGCTTAAAAACAATCAACTAGAAAAATACGAATAAATTTTTTTAAAAATTAAAAAATAAAATTTAGATAAAATTTAAAAAATGTTTAAGTCGCGTGCAATTGCAGCTGCAAACAAAAAAATAATGGAAATCAATATCATTCAAAGAAAGTCAGAAAACAAAGATAAACTCGGAGGGAATCGAAAAAAAAAACCCCAAGGAATCCATTCTAGTCCATTTTTTCAAGGGCTAAGGACTTTATTCGAAACGGATTCAAAATAATAATTGGGAAATTTTTCTCTAAAAAGCTTGCATTACGCCAAATATAGCTTCCCTTAGCCCGAAATTTCCCAACAAAAGACAAAGGAGATCTGTACTTCAAAAAGCATCATTTTAAAAGAAAGAGGAAAACCAAACACAATCATAAAAAGGCTAATAAGATTGATTTAAAAATATTAGCCATATGGCTTTTAAAAGTAGCCATCATAAAAATAAACTTACCCCATGCCCAGAATAGAAAAAAATGGCCTCATGCTATCACAACCCCACGCTTTCTTTTAAGAAAAGGAATTAGCAAATTTTTTTAAAGAAACACTAGTACCATGGCGGCATTATCAAAACAGAAAGAGTAAAAACAGGAATTTTTTAGGGAATGAAATTATTTAGACATTACTAAAAAAAATCTTAGTTTCTATGCTTCACTGAATGCGAAATTTTTTTTATAATTTTCTATCATATTTCTATAATTTTTTATATTAATATATTTAATTCGATAAGGTTTGCCATTTTGGTTGTTTGAGTTGTATTTTCTGGCGCAAGAGCCATATTTGACCATACTGCATTTAACACAAGGCAAAAAGTTTATGTTTCAATAGAAATAAATAATTCATTAAACAATCCGAAACAAATTCTAAATGGTCTTTAAAAAATATGGATTTAAGAAGTGTGTTTGCAATTTTAAAATATAGTAGTGGAGGTAACAGACAAATATGAAAACTTTAGATCCTAAATATATCGCACACAGACATTCCAAAATTGTGGAAATCAAGATCGCCGCTCAATTATTGAGCTGATTATATTGTTACAGAAATGTAATCTCGCTTTCCTGCCTCGCTAGTCTTATGGTTGGGGAGAGACTTCTACAGGGATACGTAGGTAGCAGCTATGCCTAAACCCCCGACCTTGGCGACAAACGTGACGATCATTTAAATGTAGGATCTCAAAAATACTAGAATTTTCTCGATATCTCCATTAGGAGCCGATATCGGATTTCTCCAGAGATTTTCCATGTGACGTCCCGCTCTGTCAGGAACACTTTAAGTACACGGCGGTATGATTCGACGGGGAGCGTCTTTGGAGTGCGAACGCCTTCAAGGAATCACTTGGAGTTTCGTCTGCAGTGCAAGCTGCAAAGTTGAGCGTTATTGGAAGTGCTGTTGCTGTCATTTGTAGTAAATTGTTGTCTGTTTGCGTTTTGTCTCTTAGTTGAGAAGAGCTACTTAAAAGTTAGATCTCAAAAATACTAGAATTTCTCGATCTCTCTATTAGGAGCAGATATTGGATTTCTCCAGAGATTTCTATGTGTTTGTAAAATAACAAAAGGTTAGAATTGTTTGCCATTGTATCAGATTTCTTTAAAATTTGAATTCACTAACTATATAATAACTTTTAATGAGCTCTTCTCAAATAAGAGACGAGCGCTTTTAATCCATTCACTGCCAGCAACATTTAGAGCACAGACAGACTCTACAAATATATCACGAGATATCTCGTAGTTTGCCAACTATGAATATAACACGAGATCTCCTAGTTGCAGACTATAATCTCGTAGTTTGTCAACTACGAGATATATGTAGTATATCCGTACAGTCTTGCTGTGCTCTAAGTGTTGCTGTCAGTGAATGGATTAAAAGCACTCGTCTCTTACTTAAGAGCTTATTAAAAGTTATCTAGTTAGTGAATTCAAATTTTAAAGAAATCCGATACAATGGCAAACAATTTTAACCTTTGTTATTTTACAAAACTTCAAGAGTATGAAAACAAATATTGCAGCCAAAAGTAGTTTCTTTTACATTCAATGAGAAGTTTTGCTACGCTTAATAGGAATTTACTCGGAAAGAAACTGTTATAGTCGGTAGTAACCCAAGTTGACAGCAAACAACCATGAATGAAGCAACGCGATTTTAAGTTTCTTGGCACTATAAGAAAAATTCCGAGAAATTAAACAACTATCGTTTTGAATACAAGGTTTAATTAAACAGCATACGACTAAGTGTTTAAATTGGTTAATATTAATGTATTTTTTCGATACATTAAGACAATATTCAGAATTGCTTAAATGGACGCCATGATATAAAATTATATGCGCCCCGTCTCTTTCCGCATAATGTCAGCTTCAGTTGTTATTCACTATAGAAGTTCTCTAGTAATTAGAAGGATTGTATATTTAATTCTCAAAAATCAAAGTGTATCTAAATTCACAGTTTTTATATTGAACATTCTAATAAAGCAGCATGAAAAATGATTTTTAATTAACTGGTGCAAATATCAAAGCTGACGTAGTTTTCGTTTCAAAGTCATGTTGTATACTGTCACGAAGAAAATTCAGTTTTAGAAAATGATTTGATTTATTAACAAAATGTAAGTCAAGAGAAAAACAGAAGCTCTGATATCCACCTTGAAAGCCAAAAGACAAAAATATCCCCTTCAGCAAGCCGGAAGGCAAAGGTAATAGTACCTTTAGTCCAATATACAAGGAAAATAACATTTTGTCCGGTATTTTCATAAGGATTAGAGCTGCAGGAATGAAAGAGTGTGGAAGAGACTGCAAATGAGAGTTTTCCAACAAGGGGCAACATTCATAGGTTGAAAGGTACTTTAAGTCAGAGGGGAGAGGAGGGAAGATCACTTTTCAGTTCATAAAAAAAACTAAGCAATTGCAGCTGTCGTAAAAGTTAAACACAAAAATTGTTCGTTATGATAAGGCGACAATCGCCTAATTTACAATTGAAGACAGAACATTCAAAGAAGTTACGGGGAAATGAAAATTTTAACACCCATCATTTCCATCCCATTTGAGCTGGATAACCCATCTACGAACTCAGCGGAGATTTTTTACTATCCTTACAAGATATCTCGCGCTCAAAATTACTCTGGTTATTGTGTTCGCAAGATAACATGGGGAAAAGATAAACTTTTTAACGAAGAGTGGTTTTGGGTCCTAGGGGTCATGATCGGTGAAGATCTACAGAAATTTTCTGGAAGTCGTGTCACGAGAACCATTGCAATTAGTCGACTTCCTATAAGGAATCTACCTAGAAAAGGATGAAATAAATATATTCAAAGAACCAAGGTACGCGCTTAAGTTTCAACATCACATATAAACTTCTAGAACATTCTAAATGCATAATTTTGCACAATGTTGCCAGTAAATTTTGAATAACTTATAGAAAACCAATTAAATAAAAGCAAAGTTTCAGTTCACGTGCATCTAATTTGTAATTTTAGAGCAAGGAAAGTGGAGTTTTTTTAAATGTGGCAATAAACACTACAGTTTCACCTGGGAGTAAATTCTTACATCTTTCGTGAAGTAATAAGTTGTACGAATGTGATACAAGGGTAATTACCAAATCCAAGGTTGCGTAATCTATTAATTGCTGCATTCTGAAGGATATCGTTAAATGTTAGCAATTTTGCCATTCTAAATGGAAAAAAAACAGTCGTTTTTCATAACTGATTGTTTATCAAGGTCTCGTTAGACACAAGGTTGCTACTAAACAATTTCTTAATAAAATTAAAGATAAACAGTATTTCAGCCTGATGCATTTTTGCCCTTTTCAAGCGACAAGGGAGGAGATCGGAATACTTGTCCTTTTTATTCGAAAGAATTCCAAAATACGAACCACAGTAGCGTAGCATAATACAATAATATCCAAGAATGATGTTTTGAATCGGATTCTTTCAGCTTAGTAAGAAGTTCTTAGAAGGGCTTCACGCTTGGCGATATAGAATTCATAATGAAAATAATAAAATGAAATCTACCCGAAAACCTCAATTTCTGAAAAATTCTGCATTTTCCCATACGGGAATTCGACACAAGTTGACGTCACAGTAAGTACACAATTGCAGAACTACGAAGTTTAATCGCTACGGTCAATTCAGAAGCGATTGATTATAGGTTTTTTAATTTTCCCATGGCGTTGTATTCATTCATATCAACAAAAACTTAAAGAAACAAAATTTTAGTTGCTTATGGTTGCGGCTTAATTTTCTGTACAAGCAAGACGAAAATAGATGGAAATTGTCCAGAAAATCTATAAATCTATGTTGTTCTCGAAACTCGGATGCATTTTGAAAGCTCAGAAAAACTATTCGAGTCGCAATTCAAGCTAAACTACCAAATAACACCTAATAATTTTCAAAAGAACGGTTTCTTTTTTTCACCTGGAGAAATCTAGCAAATAGGTACACTTCCGCTCCATTTTAAGATTTCACGTTCCAATTAACAAATGCAAGAACAGATATAAACGGCATTTGAATTACATTATTTATGAACGACATTTTACTACTTATATGCACTTCTTAGAAGTGTGCTTTAATCAAAAATTTCGTAGTATGGACTAAATTGAACTCTACTTTCTCACAAATAATTAAAAATACTACCAATCATATGAATTTCCTTTTCATAAGCTTATTTAAACAAGAGAAATGAAAGTTGTCCAAACCTCAAGATTGAAAAAAAATGACTGTAGGCTGTCTTTTTCAAACAGCCGCTGATGTTAAAGGCGTAGGACTACTTTACTCGCGTGACTTCCCGATTCTAATTTTTTTGTAACTTCTGTTGTTACCCTTTATATCTAAAATAAGGCATTAGTTATGTTTTTAACATATGTAGTTACCGATATTTATAGGATCTCCCATACAACGTTTTTTGTGGCGTTTTGGCGTTTGTATCAAATTCCTTCCCGAGACCCCAATGGGAGGAACGCAGTCTTACTTTAATAATGACCATATAAGCAGGTGGGCAATTTAAGCTTTGTTTCAGAATTTTAATATTAAAGTAATGATTTACAATACAAAAACTGCGAATCACCATCTTCCATATGGGATTGCAAGGAACACTCGACAAACACCAAAACTCTGTTCAATTTCCACATTTTCCAGCATTTGTAAACGAAATTAGATGAAGTGCTACTCGCATAGACTATTTCATCAAAAACTTTAAAAATTATCATTCGATGAATTTCATTAGCTATGATTGTTTCATTGTCCCATATTGAGGCGCGTGAAAATTTAAGAGGACAGAATGGCGGAGGTTTCTTCAAACCTTAGAATGGTTGCGAGTGAAAACATACAAGAACCACAAACCAAGAAAAGTAAGAATTTAGAGTTACCAAATTCCTATAAAGTTCCATTTTATCTTGCAGGTCGAATTCTGTAATTTTAGAACTATGAATGAATGTTCTACGCTAGGACACATCAGAAGGTGAAATTACAGAAGGCCTAACTGCACGTGGAATACGAAATGCAGCAATTCTGAAAGAAACAAAGGATACTTCCAGCCCTGCGAAAGCCGAAGGACAGTTGACGTAATGCCACAACGGTACACTGAGTCTCGACACGCTGTTTTGGTGCGCCAACATTTCCTGATATTCAAAAGAGATCTCCGTCTGTGGCGCGTTCAAAGAGAGGAAGAAAATTTATGTGCATGTAGCATTCGTCCCGCTTTGCCGACTATAGAAGGCCGTCGCTTGTCTTCCGTAGAGATCTCAAAACCCCATGACGACACGTCCGAATCGTGAAAGTGGCATTGCTGGCGGGAATCGTTTTGTTTCCATGCAAAAGTTTCGTACAGAATAATGAAACGAGAAGGGAAGAAATTTGCTTTATTGCATTTCGAGACTAGTTATGGTTTCCGTTCTTTTAATCCGGAAGTGTTCCGTTTTGTCATTTGGCGTGGTTTACACCTGTTCGTAATGATACGTCACATATTCTACGTGCAAATTTAAAATCTATATACATACAAAAATCAATTAAAAGCTTCTACATATCTACAAGTACAGCCAAATCAATTTGGTTTATTTCATAACCAATACAAGTGTAGAATCGTATCAGCTATCGGAAATGGTCCAAATGTTGGCGACTATCATCCAAGCACTGACGATAACCTTGATGGAATTGCAAATTCCATTAAACGTATCATTTGATAAACGAGTCCATTCTTAGTCATTGCCTGCTCTCAACTTCTCAGCTGCAGATGGTCTTGAGCTACAAACATTATCCTTTAGGAGTTTCCACAAAAAAATTCTTCCGAAATTAGATCGATTTGGTTTGTTTGGGGGTTTATGGCGAAAGGGCCAGTAATTGGCCGTGCCGCGCCAAACAAGGTAGAGATATGTATAGAGGTCGAGAGCGGATATGCAAACAATTAATAAAAGTTTAATGCAAAAAATATTCAAATTTGACACGCTTATTTATCGAGAAGAGGTAAAAAGGAATAACTTGTTTAAATTTGTGAACAAAAACCAGTGATTTTTAAAAATTCAAGAAGGTAAATGTGAAGGTGCCGACCAATCATTGTGGTTAAAGTAGGCGAACTCTATGGATTTTAAAATGTGTGCATTCAATGAGGATGCGTTTTACAGACATAGTACAGCTACAGTGTGGGCAAGTAGGAGCTGGATCACCCAGCAAAAGATGACGGTGGGTAAATCTGGTATACCCAATGCGAAGTCTCAATAGGTTTAATGCTGTTAAGTTTATTATTTCTTGGTCCCAATTGCCTCTGCCACTTCATCTGTAAACAGGATTTAATATATTTCTTGAGGTCGAAAACTGGGCTCAAAAATAAAACTTATCACCTGGCACATCATTTCATGCTATAGGTAACGAGAGAGATTTTACGCGACTTTTTCAGAAAAGGGATATTTTTTATTCTATGTTCCTGGGCTAACACTATCATTTAAGAATTGCATACAATTCCGATGAGTGGAGCCTATTTATAGATTCCCAGAAACTAACCTCACGACGGTATTGCTGCACAATAAATTCGCCTCAATTCATGTTGGGCATTCACTAACATCCCGAGAAAAATTCTAAGGATCTATCACTAATTCTGCAAGAGATAAAATATAACGATCATTCGATGTTTTCAAAATTTTATCCATGCTGTTGGGGCAGCAAAAATTCCGCGCCGTCTTTGCTTGTGGGACAGTCGAGAACAATTCCATTGAGAGAAAACCGAATGGCAGCCTCTTGAGACACTGAACCTAAACGCTGAAGTTAAATATGAAAAAAGAACCGTAACAAAATCTTGGTTCCTCAGGGAAGGGTTCTATCGACACTACACAAATTTGGACTCATGAAAGCTTGTTATTTCTTTACCAAAAGATGAAATAAAAGTAATTAAAGCATTCTCCAAGTTCCTAAAACTAAGGCCAAAATAAAACAAGAGAGAAGGCAAAGGTAGATTCTTTTAGTCCGGAGATGAGAAAAAGAGCATTTGTGCCTTCTATTTTCATAAGGATTAGAGGTGTAACAATGAAAGAAGTGGCAAAGAACGACACTTTCGGTTCTTTGCCTTCTGTCCTGCTGCTTGCATCTATCCATTTTATGGTATGTACATTTAATTCTTGGTCATTCATATTTGGCTTTTTTGTTTATCCCAACACTCGGAGTGAAGGCAGTTTCTTTTAGCTTTATTAGCTAACGCTGTTCGCAGAAAGTGTTGGGATTTTTACAATGCGGTTAGTATGGATTTCACTTTCCCTGACGAAGCGTCCGTTCTCTTTTAAAGAAAAACTTTCCATCCTTATGCGTTTCATTTCAATTTAAAAATTGTATATACATAAACTTTTGAACGAAGGGTGGTTTTGGGTTCTAGGGGTCATGATCGGTGAAGATCTGCAGACATTTTCCGGAAGTCGTGTCGTGAGAACCATTGCAATAGGTAGACCCTATAAGGAATCCACCTAAAAGTGGTTATTTATAAAGGCATCACACACGGAAAATTTTGCTTGATATTTCAATTACAGACGCTGACTGAAACTGAAACCGAAGGGCGGGAGTCATTCAAGGATGTACAGCACAGAGTATTGGGAAATAAAGATTTGGATTACTAAAACGTAATCAAACGGATGATGGCAGCTTTAAGGCGCAAAGCTGCAAAATGAACTCGACTTTCTGCATTCTCTTGTAGAGAATTTTCCTGGGAACGAAGGAGCCTCCAGTGTGGAGAAAGGAGAGATTCCACCAAGATAAAGGAAATGAAAGACGTCACCAAGAGAGATGGAATGTTACTACGATGGAAGACTACTGCTGGGTGCTTAGTGGGACACCAATTAAGATGCATAGATATGAAAACATACTAGAAGCATGAAAGCCGAGAAAAGTAGTTCCACAACTACATTTGCCAAGAATACAGAAAGTAACAAACTAATCCACCTTTAGAAAAAAACTTCGTCTATCAGTATATCAAAGTAATGGGACAAAGATATCAAGGGAAGTGGGACTCTCATATTGTGGCAAATTACTGCTAGACTCGAACGCGAAACTTCCATCGTACGCAAGAGGAAATCTTATAAAATCTCTTCGATGAAGTAACTGAAGAAGCTTATTTAATTTTCATTTCATTGGATTTGATGCAATATCATGTAATTTTAACCATACCATTACGATTCATCTATTTATATGTTGAAATTCATTTTTTTATTTCATTCCTTAATGTTTTAAATTTCATTCTTTAACTTACATTTGGCATAGATATTATACGATTTTTGCAGACATTTATCTTGTGATTTATATATTTATTACTCTTTAGGATTAAGTTGATTTCTTTCGTCGATTTAATTTTATTGATTTATATTTGAGACAGTTTCAATGCGATTTGAGTGTTGCATGCATATTACTATTGAAATATAATTTTCACTTTATCTCGAAAACTAGAACCAATCTGACTAAAAGAATGCCGGATTCGGTTCCGCAGATTTACCTTAAAACCATTGGAATATCGTTGGGGGAAAAATCAGTGTTGGCCAGTGTTATTTATCTCTAGTTATGATTTTAAGTATAAAGTTTCAGTATTTTGTCAATTTTCATCAAAATAAAATTGCCCTTTATTCACCTGCGCATTATTTAATAAAAATCCAACCAAAATTTACAAGAAACTGCACGTAAGGGAGGAAAAGAAATGAGGTCATTCTCGGTTTCAGCTTGCCAAAAAACAAACGTCCAAAAAATCTCATGCAGATAAATTCTCTTGCGGACCTGTGCAATTAATGTATAACTTGAGTCAGTGGCGAATCCAGGATTTGGTCTGGGAGGGGCTGAGGTTATAAAAATTTTATATCGTCGTGACGAATGTCAAATCTCATGGCTTATGCAAACCAAAACACTTTAACTGTACAGACTTTCCTCACCTGACAATAAGAATCGTAAACACTACAATACTTTCGATAATTTAATAAAAAATACTATGAAATAAGTAGCCAAAAAATGCTTCCGACCGTGCCAACGCTACAAGTGCAAATGGAATGACTAGAAAAGTAAGAAAATTTTCGAGCTGTCAAGCCAGAAAGCAATGTTGCCATGCTATTATTTTTTTAAGAAAGGGAAATTAAGACCAAAGAGTTGTAGTTATTTAAAATAAAATCAATAATTCTGGTTTAGCTCTGGGAGGGGCTGCAGCCCCATAGACCCCCTTGGATTCGCCACCGACTTCAGTTATAAAACCGATTTTAAATCATTGTTTATCAAGTTATTCAAAATGTATACATTTTCGGGACAACCTGTATTATATTTCAAAACAATTCTCAAGTGAAATAAACACCAGAAAGGTTGAGAATTTGGCGAAACGAAGCCATATAAACAATGAGTCACTCGCTATAAATTTTTCTAATTAACCGCTTAACAGGCCGAGAATACTCGTGCATCGAATTATCGAAATTTTAGTCTTATAAACTAAAATGGAATCTTTAATTAGTTTTATAATTTGACACAAAAAATACGTAGGATCCATAAACATCTTAAGTATCCTATGCCTTCTTAGATGAATGAAAACGACAGCCCCTTTCCAAAACAGGAGGGTCATCTTATTAGATAGCAAAGAAAACTATTCAGTTAAGTGGTTAATAAATATGGGAAATAAATATTTTGATAATGAATTCTGCATTCCTAACCCGTTTGTAACATTTCATAAGATAAAAGACTGAGCAACGAGCTTTCGATTAAGAAAACGCATCTTGGCCGGAATGATGAGCAAATTTTGCAACTTGTGTGAAGATGCTGGTTACTTAAATTTACGCAACCGCAGAAACCTCTTTGCATTACAGATTCTCTCCGTGTTTATTTGAACAAAAGAACGAGAAACCGCCGCGGGAGATATTCAGCGGTCTAAAATAAAGAGGTCACTTCATGAAGAGATGATTGAGAGATGCAAGAAACACGAGGAACGGTGTCGTTTACGTTCCACATTTGCTTTAGCATTCAACATTATGCAACACGGGAAGTTTATTTGTATTTTTACTTTATTCTGTTGCAAAGAGGGAATAATATCAATTAGGAATCAAAGAAACTCGTTAGTACACGTTCTATAAAGTTGATTTAACTCTGAGAAATGAAGCCTGCAATTGTAACAATTCTGTTTGCAATTCTTCAGAGTCATTCTCCTCAAAGTTTTCCGAATATTTAATTGAACAATAGATTTAAAACAATCAGAAGAAATACTCGATAAGTATATCAGCTGTTGTTTGTAATTAAAACATTAATGCATTAAAACAAAACATTTTTTTTTAGATGGACTTCCTGGATTAGTATAAAGATTTCCCAGTCCTGCAAAAAACACGCAGTTGGAAGTTGACGACAGTCGCTACGAAGCCCCCCCCCCCCACCAGCACGATCCCGGGATTAGCCGAAACAGTCTCGAATTCATACTTTGTCGCGGAATCTTTCCGATTTCGAAATTCCAATCACAAAATTGCCTCGATTTTTACTGGTAAATGAATGGTTGAATATTCTTTAAAACAAAAAATGACAATTCTAAAGCATTATTTCTCCCACTGTTTACCATATAGAGTCGCCCTAATTTCTCAGTTCCATTACTTAATTGCAAATTAAAGCTCTTGCTATCACTGTTAATGGTAAATTTACCAATATCGAGAGGTTGAAGTTCAGAAATCTAGGCA
>BGPR01000148.1:1083460-1135746 GCA_013235015.1 Araneus ventricosus | reverse complement strand
AAATAATATAATTTGTCCCGTTGTGGATAAATCTTTGGCAACGGTATCCAACAGTTGTCAAACTTGCACCGAGACATTTGATGCGGTCTCGACCATTATCTACGTCAACGGTTTTTCTAAACTTTAGTAAGTTTTAAAACCAAGTACAGACCAACTGAATGTAGAAAGCACTTGAGGCTGAAACCGTCAAGTTTTAACCAGATATTGATTCTCATGGGGAAAATAAATGTCAAAAACTCTGAGATTTTTTAAAATTTTGAATCTTGACCGTTGTTTTTGAATTTTCATATATTGTGACAGCTAATTAATAACAATAATTTTCATATATAACTTTATTAAACATATTTTAATATAAATTCTTCATATAATCAATATATTGGAGAGTGGAGACATACGTTCCATCTTAAGAGATAGGAGTCTATTCTGGTACTCATAGCTGGCTTCCGTATCAACCAAGGAACCCAACCAACCCCAACCCAAATGGGGTACAGAATAGATCCTTGTACAAGCAAAGGAACGAAAAATCCCTGAGCTCTCAGATAGGGATTATATAGACACGTGATAAGATGAAGAATATTAGCTATTTTAACAAATTAAGTAAGGTTTTAGGAAAGTCTGGCTCCAAATAAGTCGGAGCCATGATTTTGTGGGCCTGGTGGATTTAAGTATTCCTTTAATAATAACATGTCAAAATGCGGATTTAATATACCTCCAGCTCAGGAAATAAAAAAAACGAAACTGAATAAGAAAAGGATTTTGGAATACATATGTTAAGATTTTAAAAAATATATATATTAGAATTTAAAGTAAAATTAAGTGAGATTAGTTTACTATATTTAAATATTTCAAATAATCAAGATATGTTTATATTTTTTTCAATATATACATATATTAATCTAAAAAATCTAAATTAAAATCAAATTACCTATATAATCACACAAATGAAATACAAGTAGACGTTTGAATATATATCTACTACTATGAAAAGACAACCCAGAATTGGAATTCCAACAATCAAATGCCAACGGCTTTGGAACCTGATATTTGTCGCTTAATATAGATTTATGCCAACCTCTCTTGAAAGCTAATTGTTGGATATATATGTGTGCGTGTGTTTGTAGTTTTTACTTATGTTTAGTTAATAAGCCTTAATACATTTTCACAATAGGTAGTCCTGACAACCAAAAAGGTTAACCATGATGGTGATATCTTGTTCAAATAAGGTATAGTAGAAATAGAAATGTCCCAAGCTTCTTTCTGTGTGAGATTTACTGATTTATTGGATAATGTTCTACTACGATTCTCTTGATCTTAAATATCGTCCAAATTTAAAATGTCACTATCCAATACAACGCTCGAATAACTGCAAAGTAATGAGGGGGAAGGAACGTTAATCCAATAAACTAAGCAACGATATGCACTCATTAACTATTTGAATCTTGTATTCTTTGGAAATTGTGTTGAAGCTGCAGATTAGCGTTAGATTGACAAACATTTAAGAAAACACACTGTTTTAAAATCAGTTGGCATCGAATAGTAATGAGAAGAGAACGGGTCAGGAATTGTTTTTCATGCGGTCTTGACCCTTTTCCCACGAGCCTAAGCAGATTTGGTTTGAGAAACAACAGAATCGATTGACTTGGGATCGCCTTTTATGATTGGCAACATTGTCTTTATTTTCCTAACCTGATATAAGGAAATCGTGGGAATAAATGATAAAGCTAAGCACTCTCAAGAAATTTCAGGCAATGCAGACTAAAGATTAAGAATCAGCCATTTTGATCACGAGTATGAATTCTTTTTAAATAGATTATTTTTAAGAAATCAGATAATTTTTAAGAAATATTAACTGTTCGTGTTAAATGCAACTGTGTGTGTTGAAAACTATTTTTATTTGTAAAGATAATGTATAAATGAAGCAGATTTATAAATTTAATTCATTTGAACACGAATCAACGAAAAATACGAGACTCCAAAGAGGATAAATTTCAAGAAAATGTTTAAAAACCCATATTGAATAGCCCACCATAAACACGCACGACTAAAAAGGGCAAATAAGTCCCATGGTGTTATGGTTTATGATGAAGTTTTGTGGTGATAAATGGTTCTCATATTTAGTGATGAGAAAGAGAGGAATTCAAATAGACATGATGGATTTAAATTTTATGGACATGATTTAAGAAAGGAAGTAGTTTTAGGCAAACGAGGTGAGGATCATTATATGATATTCTGGTGTCTATTTCATAATTTTGCTGTTGTTGAAGAACATGCGGAACCTACGTCAAACTGGGGTACCAGAACAGACCCTTAGGATGGTTTTAGTTTTGCTCAAGCGTTCTAGTTTTTCGGTAAAAAAAACCGTTTAAGATATTAGTAAATATTGAGATTTATTTCCACAATCAGAAATTGCTGGTGACTGATTTGTTTTCCGACATGACGGAGATACTGAGCATGCCTAACTGACCTGTAAAATATGGTTACACCAGAATATCTCACAAACATGCACTGGCCTGTACCCGGATCTTAATTTGGAGAACGTGTAAGTACTTCAATGGAAAATTACATGAATTACGGCAGATAAAAAAGGCACTGAGAGAGCAATTAAGTTTTATTTGTGTAAGCATGTTGTCAGCTTTAAAATTTAGACAACAAAACATTTTAACGTTTTATTTATCCGACACCATTCTTGTGATTTATTAAAAAAGTAATACATTAAAAAAAAAATTTTCCAAACAACAAACTGACTTTAAAATGATTATATTTATGTGTTTATATATCACAAATTATATCTATCTCATTCTTAAATGCTCAGAATGGTAATTTTATGTCTGTGTTGCGCTATACTAAACCTCTGAATGGCAACTAGTGAACAGATAGAGTAGTCTCCCTCGCGGTACAACTGCATTAGCACTGCATGATGGACGAGGGAATCTCATTGAATTCATAAGGTTATTGATACATGTTATTCAGGCATATAATAATGGTACATAAATGTTGTGGTATAATAGCATATACACCACTCATATATATATGTAATCATTCGTATGGTGATAGCCATTAGTAAGTAATAACAGGTCGAGAAAGACACTTTACTCTTATCATGAACATATTCAGAGTAAGGAGAAAGTGAAGGGGACACGATTGCGGGAACATTAGCCAATTTTTAGCAAGTAACGGTAAATTAGGAAAAGCATGGTGCCGTGCAAAGTCGCCGATCCATGATTGTATGTGGAAGGATTAAAAGGGATTATTTTAGTAATGAATATATCAAATGTGATTTAATATACCTGAAAGGGAAAGAAACTTGAATTTAAGAAAAATGGATTTTGAACATATTAGTTTTCTACCTATAATTAAAATTTAAAAAAAAATTATTAAGAATTTAAAGTAATGAATTATTGGATAATATTGAGTATTAATAGCAGTTATCTTGTCACCACAATAATAAGGAAGATGTTGAGAAAAAGTTTTTAAATTAAAAGTATCACGGAAAATTAGAGCTCATTTGATCTGGTTTCAGTTTTTGTTTGTGTCATTTCTCTTTGAATTTCTGAGTCAACTCTGAATGCAAAAGAAGTGGATCAAATTACTTCTACTCCTAAGTCCCAAGCTAGGGCGCTGAAGCACCAATCCTGTATAGCACAAACCGAACGAAGCACAGAAAAAAAACGATTTTAGAGTCCGGTCGCATGATTATTTGAATTAAAAAGCCTTCTTCATTTGATGGTACTTTCACTTTCTTTATCCCTTTGACTTTGGGGTCTATTCTGGTACCCCCGGTTGGGTTCCGTTGTTAACGTGCGGAACCCAACCCAACTCCCAACCCAACCGGGGGTACGAGAATAGACGTGAACAGCGTTCCGCGATCCACCAATAAACTATCCACGGCCCATAGGTTGGGAACCCATAGGCTGCTATACTTTACTGCTACAATATTTTCAAGATATGGACAACAGGCCTGCCTACAGGAGTGAGCAAACGAGGAAATACCTCTAAGGCAATTGTCCAGGGGGACCCTTCGATCCGAGATAAGGAAAACTATTTTTTTTTTCTTATTTTCAAGAGTATTTTATTTTTATCCATGAGAAATGGATTCCGCTTGAGTTGAACTATATTTTTACATTTATTTTCTCTGAAAGCACGTAGAGGCTGGAATAGCGCAGAGCGAAGTTGAAGAGAAGAGTTACAAGTATAACTGGGAAGTTAGTCAATTAAATATTATTCTTTATAATAAGTTCTTGGCAATAGTATTTATTGTCAAGAGGGCGTGGAGGTGTCACTGAGGAAGTATTGGATGTGTGGGGAGGGCGTAGGCCAGTGTTTTGCTCTGAGGCCCGGCGGTCCTTGTTTAGAATATCGAACAACATCGCAGAGATATCGTATAATATCTTGTACTAACACGGAAGTTCTTATCGATCCCGCACATATGACAGCTTAACCCTCTGACTGCCGAATTTTCTTTAATTGCTATTTAGATGCAACGTTTGAAAACGTGTTCAAATACCGTTGAACCAAGCGAATTGTTATTTAAATGCAGGACTTTATTGCAGAATATGATTCAACGTTTTAAAAATACTAAGTAAACCCACCGGCGTGTAAAAATCGAAGGATGCAGCAGAAAGAAGACTTACTTCCAACCCGCGGAATAAGCAGTCAGATGGTTAATATCCGGTGATCTATCGATTATGAGACTGAGACTCTAACACTTTTTTTATTATATGCATCAACCTCTCTAAGGATACTCTAGTATAATTTTAAGAACAAGAAATTAGTCAAGCGTTTTAATAGGTTTGTTATCACTATATTCCCATATCAAAAAGTATAATTTATTACACACTTTCATTTAACTTGGTTTGTTTGTAAAGATGGAATTTTGTAATTGAGTTTTCACGCCTTTCCTGATGCGCTATTTTTTGAAATTTTGCACACCTGTGTGATCTCGTTAACAGCAGATTTTTTAATGTTTTCAGAACGTAATTAATTATTAGTTAATTAATTGATTTAATTAAATTTTGATTCCATACGAGTGCTCCATTTGGCATTGAAATTGAGAAAAAAAATGGCTTCAAAAATCCACAATATTTATAATAATGGATTATAAATAAAAAAGAAAAATATAAATAGAATAAAAAAATATTCTTTTTAGTTTCACTTATAAAAATGGATTTTATGCTTTGCATCTTGCATAGGAAATAACGAAAATTGTAATAATACAATCAGTATCGCCAGAAGCTAAATAGTTTACCAAATAATAACACCATCATCGTTTGCAAACAACATGGTTGCTATTTTAGTTTATCCTTTATATTTTAGCTACATGAATGGATATCAAAATCATTCAAAGAAAACAAAAACCAAGAAAAATACTCTGAGAGAGTCAAATTAAACGAAAAAAGAAATCCATTCTAGTCCACTTTGTCCAAGGCTAAGGACTAAATTCGAAATGGATTCAAATTATTTGGGAAATTTTTCTGTAAGAAGCTTGCTTTACGCCAAAAATAGCTTCTCTTACCCCGAAATTTCCCCAAAAGACAAAGGAGATCAGTACGTTCACATTAGCACAAATATGCAAACCAAGGGACGGTCAATCTTTTGAGAGATATGGACCAAAATCTCACATAGATCTACAATTACGATGTCAAAACTATATGCCTTATTTCATCAGCTAGCTCATCGAGTTTTTGAATTACTGTATTTGCATCCACACGGACGGACAGAGCGACATACTCCCGTACGTATTTCGTCCGAAATTTGATACAAATCAACAATTTTGCAGAAAAGACCACATTCCAAATTTCACCTGTCTAATCCGCTGCATTTTTGAGGCAGACAGACCGACGGAGAGCCATAACACAACAATTTTTTTTCTGTTTCCGGCAGGTCTAAAGCGTGGAGATTCAGCATAATCTCGAGGTCGAATTTTTCGACGATCACTGCATACTTCGGATGCGAGAAAGTAGTGGAAAAAGGAGAAAAAATACATTATCTCCAAAACAATCTTCCTCTTATTCAAAAACATAAACGCTTGTAGTCTTTTGGACTTGCACTCTGTGTAACGAATGCGTGAGCGAAGGCAATTTTTTACTGCACAAGGACCAGGCCTGTCACGTAATATGCAATGTCAAATACATTACAGTAATTTGAATCATATTTCAAAACGCTTATGGTTGAAAAGTATCTGTCAAAGGATGCGATCTCCCAGTAACTCCTTTAAACCAAGGTGAGCATTCTGAAACTAGTGGAGCATGAAAAAGTTAAAAGAACCAACGGGAGTGTTCTTTCTTCGACTTTCTCGTATACTTACAGAATACGTCCCGTTGCTTACAACTCTTCCGTTAAGCGATTGGGCCGAGAATTTGATGCATATTTACAATTGAGTTTTTTGTGTGGAGTATATGAGCTCAAGGCTCTCAACCTCCGGTTCATTTCTATTTTTATTTCACTGGAACCAATAATTTCGATGTACACCTAAATGGGAAAAAACCACCCGGAAATTTTGATTTTAATTTTTTAATGCCTGGAAGAGAAGTTAAGAAATATTATGTCATGGTAATCCTCATTCATTTAATCTTTCATCCTTCAATCTCCTATCAATTATTCACACGGCCATGCACACCAAAAAGAACAGTAGAATTTTTTTAAATAAGGTTTTGAAGCATACATCCACCTGAGTAATTGTTTGTTGGTGCGTGCCTCGAATTTTCTCCTCTGTCGTCATGGCCGCTCATTTGAGTTATCATCTTCACGTACGCACGAACAGACAGAAGACAGACCGTCAGACAGCCAACTAGAAGACGGATTTGGTTTAAAATTTAAAATTATCGTAATAAAACCGTATCGCAAATTTCATTTATTTATTTGGTTGAGTTTCTGAGCTACCGTGTTCACCTGAAACCGGATGGATGGACAGACAAACTTCCTGCAGACGGATTTCTAGAAAAGGCCGCATACCAAATTTCATTCTTCTAGCTCATTGCATATTTGAGTTATTGAGTTCACTGATAGGCAGACGTAATTCCCAAAATGTGCTTTCTGGGTTCAGGGAGGTGAAGAACCATCAAAATCTCGAATTTTTTGTCGATTACGGAACTTCCACCTTTTGTATTTCATTTTCAAGGAAGTAAAAAAATCCTTTGTAGAAACTAAAATAACATTTTATTTCAAATTATCAAGCGCAGGATTCTTAGATTGTTATTCTGGACCCCCAAAAAGTATAGTATAGAATAATCTACGGAGTTTGAAAACTTGCATAGCATCTTCTTTTACACGTTTTTTTTATTTGCTAGTAAAACTTATTGGCCTAAAATATTTCAGTGAAATCTGCTGACTAATTATTTTAAATTGTATTTATCTTTTTGTTTATCAAAGATTAATGCGTCGTTTTTCTTATTTATTTTCCAATTTTGAGAATTTGGCAAATGTTTTCCAGTCTTAGATTTAATGATATTAACGACCCGATGACTATTTTAGGACGGACCTGATAATTTTGAACCGTAGTCAGATGGTGAATACGACACCTCTGACTGCACACCAATCTCTAGACTTCCACTCCACGCCAGCTTTCAATCTAAAAATGGGATCGTGAAAATGTACGCCTTCCGAAAGAGGGGGGGGGGGCCTCAAAAGTTAAAAAATATTATAATAATATTTAATTATAATAAATAAAAATATTATTTATTATAATTAAATATCATTATTATTATGTGTTGTGCAGTAATGCATATTTACATCATTTGCAGTTTTAAATTTTAAAATTAATTTATAATAAGAATATAATTTACTTATTGCATTCTTGTGGAGGAGTTTTTAATTAATAAGGTAAGGAAAAGCGAAATTCCTTATTTAAAAAATTTAAGTGAAAAGGCATCTTGAAATTTAATTTTAAAGTTTTTTTAATTGCTTAGGTTCAAAATAATTTAAAAACATTGTTTAATGCACTCATATACGTAAACTTACAAATCAGCTATTTAAATAAGGAACTGTGCCGTTGTAGGATTACGAAGGCATGAACCAACATATTTTTGCATCACCGCAAAAACATATACAATCAAATTCATCTTATTGCCAAGAGTAGCGATAACCAAACAATTCTGGCAACCCTTTCAATTCCACAGGTAGGCATTCAGCGGCAAGGTGAAAAGGCAGCGAAAAAGTTTTTGCGCTCTCGAAACAGGAACCAAAAACCGGTTTTTGCGGTGCATTCCTCCGTAGTAAACACAAACTCAGCCTTCCCCCCTTCCTCTCACTCCCCTCCCCCATACCTTGTGAAGGACAGGTTCCCTGGCTAACAAGCCCTTTCGGCCAATGAGAAGGGAGGAATCAGTCCTGAATCTACAGGTACGTTTTCTCCACTGTAGTAGATCCCTTTTCCACATCGACAGAAGAAAATCCGAAAATCGTCTGCTCGCATTTGAATCATCCTTTTGGAGTCCACACATGCTGTCAAATCCGTAACTGTTAAATAATTCCACAATCGTTTGGTATTCGCTCGGTTTTGGATGGCATCAGCTTTGTGCAGAGTTAGTCAAGGCTTGTGAGACTGTTTTGAAGGTGTGTAAGTTTTGTTCTGTTTGTAGTGTTAAGCTGTCCTGTTTGTTTATGTCTTGTTTCGGAAGTGGTGTTCTTATATAAAATGTTTCCCGGTTCCATTATTAATATAAAGCCAAAGCTTAGCTCTCTTTTTTACATGAGTGATTAAAAAGTTCAATTTTTTAATGTTAATCAAGATTTGAGTAATTGTTGTGATAAATTGTGATGATTCTGCTTATCACAGTAAAGTTTTAAGTTTTTCTTAAAATTAAAAATGTTTTCTTAAACGAAAAACTGTCAATATTTGCATCTGTCCTTAGTAACTTCTACAAGCAAAGAATCTAAACGGATATTATATAATAATTTGAATTGAAATAGTAAATGAAGTATGCTTGCATCCGTTTTTGTTCTATTTATATTTAAAATATTTGTAGATTCATAAGTAATTTATCAACCTTTTGACTTCCAGCTTACCCTTGCAATCCTTAATTTCGTCTAAACAATTCGTAATCCTGAAAAATAATATAAATACAAATAAATCCCGTGAAAATCTATTACATAACATACAACATTTTTCAAATCTCGTACCTATCCCCTTTGAAAATGTGCTGTGGTCCCCCAAAAAGTGTCTTATTTTAAGCCGAAAACTTGTGGATTAAAATATAAACCAAACGAAATTGTTGAAACCCTGCTCCACAAAGCATCCGGCGTGTACGCGGTCTGGTTAAATTTTAGAAGGTCAAACTGACTCCCGTTGGTGTGGCATGAAAGTTTGGAAAGGGGGTGTCTAGAAGTTAACTATAAACTATACATTGTCTGCTCACGGAACAAAATGATTATGTCCATCTCACTCGGCACTTAACTCTTTATATCCCGAGTTTTTTTAGAACACTTCGTATTTTTAATAAGACCGTTTATCCGGACGGTTTTCACAAAGACCTATAGAAAGTAATAGCTGGCAGCTGAAGACAGAAATCAAAATTTTTTGTTGTAGTGTAAAATATTCTAGTAATTTCTAGTGTATAGAAATATCGTTGTGTATTGTGGTTCCTATAGAAAGTAGTAGATGGCAGCTGAAGGCAGAAATCAAATTTTTGTTGTAGTGCAGAAATATTGTAGTGTAAAATATTCTAGTAATTTATAGTGTATAGAAATATTGCTGTGTATTGTGGTTCCTATAGAAAGCAGTAGATGGTAGCTGAAGACAAATTAAAAATTTTTAATTGCTAATTAATAGTAAGTAAAATATTCTAGTATTGTAATTTCTAGTGTATAGAAATATTGTTGTGTATTATAGTTCGTATAGAAAGCAGTAGATGGCAACTGAAAGCAGAAATTAAAAGTTTTTCATCGCTAATTAAATTAACTAAGTTATTTAAATTAAAAAGATTTTTCTCCTTTCCTGTAGTGACACAACGCCAAAATTTACCTAATGATGCAAAAAATGAAGTTAGAGTTGCTGGTAAAATAATTTCGGATGATTCGGTTAAATTAGTTGTCGAAAGTCAAACTTACTCATTGCCGGTTGATGTGAAAGTTTAGAGAATGAAGTACCGGCCCGTCTATGGACCTCGGCATTCGATTGTAAAAATGAGAGACTTTTGCCCCCAAAGCAATCATGAAACTTCATACCAGACAGTAATCTTACAGAGAGCTACCAATAAGACCCCCTCCCCATGAATACCCATCTTGGCGCATGCTGAGAATTTCTTGGTGACGAAATCTCCTGTTCAGGAACGAAGGTTTTGAGTTCAAAATCCGACTCTATAGAAGACCAGACGCATGTTACATTCACTAAGGTCCAACGTCCTCATGCTGATGTGGTGTGGAGAAGAGGCTTAAGCCTTTTTCCAACGGCGTGTGGCTTGGACAAACCTCGAGTCGCTCGAGGTTCGTACTTGTGGTCGGTGGAATTCGAACAGTCGCGCCTTTGCAAATATCTCGGCAGCGCTCGAGTGAACGAATGCAATGGCGCCGTCTGGTCCTTTGATGCGCGAGCCATTTACCGCCACAACGCGGAAAACCACAGATGCACTTAGAAGCACACAAGTCGCATCGATTCTTCCCGTTCCGACGACAGGGAATAACGCGAATCGCGGACGAAACTCGTGGAAAGACAGGCCGTTGGAACGCAGCTTTACTCGGCGTCTTCGTACTTCCCATAGCATATTTACGGATCCTACTATGGATTGGATTGAGGACACTTTTCATTGGCTCTCAGAGTCACGTCACTTCGCTTGCTTTTGAATGATGCCATAGGAGCGCGCTTAGTTTGGATTTCGATTTTTGTCTTAGCTATTGTATCATGGAGAAACCAAAATTATCTTGAATTCATCATGCCCTTTATAAATATCCAAATAATCGTAATTAAAAGATAATTTTGGTTTTTGCATGATGCAATAGCTAAGACAAAGATCGAAATCCAAACTAAGCGCGCTCCTATGACATCATTCAGAAGCAAGCGAAGGCTGGTACAGTAACTGTAATGGTTGGCAGGAGCATGGGGCAGCGTTCTATCGTCTTCGTTCTTTGACAGTGGCTTCAAATTACAGTTCGATCCAAAATCAGCCTTCATGCACTTTAAAAATGGGACGTTCATCTAACTAAACTAAAAATTTAATTTCTTAAAGTTGTCTTAACCTTTTCATTAATTAATGCAATTTTTCAGAGAGTGTCTTTTTGTTTAATTATTGACAGGTAATAGGTTTTAATAACAGGTAATAGGACAGTAATAGGTTTTTTACCTGAATTCTTCGTATTTCACGAAGTGTCGCACAAAGTTAGTGTTACTTTCCGGGTTGAAGCTAACCCGGAAATCGACTCTTAAAAACATTTTTTTAAGTTAGAAAAAAAAGGGAAGTTAACTGAACTGCGATGAGGTAAACCATAAAATTAAGTAGAAAATACCTAAACCAATGAGGCAATAATCAATAAAGTTAGGAAATACTCTTAGTTTGTATGCGCATCATTCGGATAATGAGGATGCGCATTAGTTGCTTTAAAATCATATCGTTGAATTTCTCTTGATGAAGGGAAGAATAGCAATAGCGTTCAGCACATGAAAAGTACATTGCGGTTGCAGTGGCTCCCGGTCCAAAAGATTCTTGCGTATGACAGCATAGTTATGCTAAATCTGATCAAACGACAAGTATACAGTCGAACCGCGATATAGCGAACAATCGGTTACAGCGAACCTTTTACATGGTCCCAACTGAAGCCCTATGTTAATAATGTATTTTCATACGTTTACAACGAACAGCAAACGCTAGAGACTCGTTTACAGCTAACTGAAAATTTCTAAAACTTTTACTTGCCCAAAGGGACATTCTTTACTAATTGTGCTCACGTCAACCCAACTTCTAAAAGAGTTACTCCTTTTGCATAAAATACTCTGGTCCAGAGACCACATTCCTCGCCTATTGTACCTTTGTTAGAGTCGCTGCTAACCCTATAAGTGGGACAAAGGAACAATAGGAAAGGCTCTTTACAGTTTATATTTCCCTTCCTCCTCCCTGTGGACACCTGGCCTGGTGTCAACCAAGGAAGGGGGGGGGACTTTCTGGTCAGACGACCTAGGAGCAATTACGTGTTTTCTCTGCCATTTTAGTTTACTTGCTTATCATTCTGTGAACTTTGCAGTGACATGGCTAACGTTGGCAAGGGAATTATTTAATAATTTATTTGTCCCTAACTACTAATGAAAATATTATGTTATTAAAAAGTTTATTATAGAAGTAGTATCTTAGTATGTTAGGGATTTTTTTTTTGCAAATACGGATACAGCGAACCTCGGTTAAAACGAACTTTTGAGTCGGTCCGTTGAGGGTTCGTTATAACGGGGTTTGACTGTATTAACATTCCATTTTGAAGCAACATGGGAGACGAACCGTGGTCAGATGACGTGTTGTCGACACCTGAGACGGCTGTCCAAGTTTCCACTGCACACCAGCGGAAGAATGTTTGACCGATTAATCCTCTCGTCTCTAACGCCGCTGGCTGTAGCCGGCATCAGATCGGCAATCGACGGAGATGAACGCCGGCAATACCCGGCATGCACAAAGTAGCTAGCAGAGACGAGCGTCGGTTAATGCCTGCCGCATGCATTCGAACACTGATTAATTTTATATTGCATAAAATGTATTAGTTTTGTTTTAAGAATTATTGTGTATGTAGAAATTATAAATATATTGTTTAAAAGAGAATTGCATTTTTAATTTTTCTTATACGAAGTATACAAAGAGAAAGTATTGTAATCGTCGAAAAATTGGAACTCGAGATTTCGCTGATTCTCCACGTTTTAGACCTCCCGAGTCCGAAAAAGCACAATTTTGAAATTATGACTGAACACTGTAACTCGACAACTATTGGAGCTAGAGGGATAAAATTTGATACGTGATCTTTACACTTAATGTTTAGGTTTCTATCAAATTCTGAACAAAATCCGTCAAAGGGAAGTCTCTCTGTCCATGTCCATTTGAACACTGTATTTCAAAAACTTAAATATCTAGATAGATAAACTTTGGTATACAGTTTTATCATCAAGAATGTAGGTCCATATCAAATTTTGGACCAAATCCGTCAACTGTCTGTCGGTCTGTATAATCGCATGCTCGTTAACACGATAACTTTTAAACCCTTTGACTTGGATAAATAAAAAATTGGTGTGAGGTCTGCTAACACTAATTGTATATGTGTCTAATTTTTGTTTCAATCGGTTGAAAAAAAGGCGTTCAAATTGCATATTCGATTTCTTCACCACTGTACGACGCAAAAAAAAGGCGCGAATGATTCGCGCGTTTTCCCCACCTGTGGTTAGGAAATCGTCCATGTTACTGCCGCTCCGTGTATTTTTCCCCCATCCGCGTTAGGGTGGATACGAGAAAATGTTTTGGAGACCATTTCCACTGGTTCTTCCAAGAGCATACAAAGCGGTGTTGTTTAAACGGTAGGGAACAGCCGTAGGGAAATGGTTAAACGTACACTAGGACTTTGGTGAAATCGGGTTTCGAGTCTGTTACCCTATAGCCTCAAAGCCGAGACATATGACCTCAAGGCCACCGCGGTTTCAATTTATATTAAAAAGTTTGAAAAGAAGTTCTGTCACATCGTCATCTGATCAAAGTTCAAATATGTGATGTCCATTCCTCATAGCGATCCTATATCTTCAGAACGGGACATGAAACAAGCAAATCAAATATTATAGAACGAAACAAATGATTTAAATGTTCTTTCGAAATAAAAGACATTGCTCGAGGGAACCAAAGTGGATCGATGCACAATTTTCGCCAATCAGATCGAATTGGAAAACATGTTTTCATTCAAAACCAAAGTGTATTCAAACTGTCTTAGCTACCCGATACTAGTCTACAGGCATTGTCAAATGGTTTTCGTAAAATTTGTGGATTGTCCTACACTGGTTTTCAATGCCTCACTTGTGTAAAAGCTTCTCAAGAAGGATATTTATAAAATCTGGAAAACTTGAATATTTTTTGAACCAAATTTTGAATCTAGACGCGCCTGATTTCAACTTTAGGCTTAGAAGTATTCTTAAATTTATAAACAAACTACGGATACAAACACGAAGAAATAAAGTAAAATGTTCCTAGATCAGAGGACCCCTAAAGCCTTGTGGTGGCCACACGGCGTGTGGCTTGGCAAACCTCGAGTCTCTCGAGGTTCGTACTTGTGGACTGGGGTCGGTGGAATTCCGAACAGTCGCGCCGTTCCGACTGCGCATGGTTTGGCAAATCTCTCGGCAGGGCTCGTGTGAACGGATGCACTGATGCAGTCTGGCCACTCCCACTTCCTTTGACGTGCGAGCTATTTGCCTCCATTACGCAGGGAACAACAGATGCACTTACAAGCCCACAAGCCACATCATTTCTTCCTGTTCCGATGATGATGAATAAAGCGAATCGCGGATGAAGTTCGTGGAAAGACAGGCCGTCAGAACGCGGCTTTAGATCAGAGGTTCCCAATATGTGGTATGCGTGGTGTGACGTCTCCCCTACATCGTTCCCACGACAGCGGAGCACACAACGAAAACCCCGGAGCGCGGAGAGGAAAGTAAAGAGCCATAGAACGGAGTCGTTAAAACGGCCCGGTCTTACGCAGACCCAGAGGGGTTCAGGAAGTGCGGTATCGTTTGAGTGGCCCACACACGTACAGCCGACAAAGACGTGCAGTTAAGAGTTGACCTCTTCCAATGAAGATCGTGGAGGGAAGCACACGACTGCGGTTGGGTGATTTGTCCAGCTGAAGGACGAATCGCCGAGAAATAATTCACGAGCCTCTCCCCTGGCCTCTGAGGGAAAGGGTTTAAGAAGGGAGGCAAGGAGAAGACGAGAGGACGATCAGATAAAGAGAGCTGAGAAGAAAACACCCAGAGAGCTAACTTCGTTGTGTTGTTTTTCGGGATTTGAAACTTAGATGAAACAGGCGCATTTCTGACCCCGTGATTGTAGCCAAATCTTTGGCTGGACTAGCTCCTATGGTGAGCTCTGGCATGAAATAGAAGCATCCCTTTGGTGGATTGCGTGAATTTAACGGGTGTTCGTAAAACCTCGTTGTCATCCCGACCCTCGGTATCTTCTTACTCATCCTGAGTGGACTTAATCAGAGCCTGGCTATAAGTATCCCTGTGGTGGATTACTGCAATTTTTGAGCGTTCTGATAACTTCAATTTCATATACCGATCCTCGGTATTTTCATAACTCTCCCTGAATTGCTACAATTTTCTGAACTCTCCTGAACTTTATGATGAAGTTGCTTCACGAGTAAACTCACCGTTGGTAACTTCGACTAAGTCAAGTTACGCTTATTATTGACTCTCGCTATACATATCCGGGACTTGTTATTCTTTATCCTTGAATGTACATATCACCTGTAAATGGACCTGTAAAATAGTCATTTATTCAAGAAGTTTTATTAAATATTGATATGCTGAAATTCTGTGACTTCTTTAAGTCTGTTGATCTCTGATCAGACCGCGGTAACACTGGGCGGCGACCCACAGTGGTAATGCTCCTAAAATTGATGACTTCAACGGAGCAGCTGAAGAGGTATCTCATATCATAGCTTTTATCAATCTGCCTGGCCTATAACGTTTCATTGTTCTGGATAATATAAGTATAAAAATGCTCTGATGGTAATACATCAACTTTCATGAATAAAGCGATTTTTTCCAAATATTGCTTCGTTTCGAAGATTTATTTCCAATATTTTTTCAGGTCTACATCGGGTGCTTGAATCTACGGCATCATGAAGGACCTTAAGCCTGTTCCCGATTCTATGGGTAAGTCTTTTCAATTAGATAATATATCTTGATAGTGGATGGATAAATCACGACTGATTTTAGTTATCTGGGTTTTTTTGGAATTTTTTATCCATCGGTTCCTTGAGAATATATGCTTAAAAAATTTTCAGTTTCTATTTTTTACGATATCAAACTCATTAAAGTGGCACGATGGTTTCATGTTCCGGCATCATATTGGAACGCCTTGTAAAATGTTAACGACTTGTGGAAGTTCTTTTCTAAATGAATTTGTTCCGAAAAAAGCTGCCTTCAACTTCATCAGAATCAGAAACATCTAAATGGTAATTCAAGGGCGCATGAATCTTTTATTCTCGGGAAAGTGACAAGATGTCTCATTAATCACGTGTGAATGTAAGGCTGTGGTTCCCGCCAGGAAAAATATAATTGTTGATTGAATTTAATTTCTAAAAATGAATCTGGAACTTTTTGCAATTCTGTGATTTCCATAGCTATAGAAATCTATGAAGAATGTCAAAATGATGCATCGTGAAGAATTCTACCATGAAACTCGAATTAACACATTTTGTGCGGGATGCGAATTAGATTCTAGCTCAAATTTAAATCCAAACCGTGACTGTTCTTGCTCTAGACAATGTTCATACTATAAAAGAATAAGTAGTATTCTGCAGACATCTATTGACATGTCCAACTTATCTAAACTAGTACGCAAGTCAAATTCTTGAATTAAAATTTTGATGTTGGATAATTCGAGAAAAACGTATTCTTACGTTCCCCGTTTCCAAAGTATTAACCCATTCGAGACGGCGCACTGTTTTGAGACCATTCCCAGAAGCCGAAATGTGTTTTTGCTTTATATTGACCTTTTTTAATAAAAAAATGTTTACATTAGAAATCAGTCACTTCATACAAATAAGGTGATTGAACACCATGTGTGCAGGTCGCTCCTCAAAATAGTTTGACGTGAAATCGTCTTTCCGCTCGTCTGTCGAACTTTCTTGTGTGACAAAATACCGTCAGATTTGAATCGCTAATAACTACGAGACTAATAATGCGAAAACAATGGTTGGCCCCACAACGGATAGATCATATCTTGCAGAGTTTGTCGCATGGTATTTGTTTGCCCTTGGGTCACTCATTTTAGTAGGATGACCAACTTTATCTCGAACATCTGCTGCAACAAAAGGAAGACATAAATAAATTGAAGCTAAAAATATCATAAATAAAAGAAACATTTAATTCATTGCAACAATAATACATTATAAATGCATAAAAAAATAAGTTTGTAGCATAATTTGTTCTGCATTTTTTGAGGAAGGACAGAACTTAGAGAAGGAGGACGGTTGGCCACCTTAATTTTAGGGACTAAGGGGTTTTTTGGGGCCCCGGGGGGGGGGGGGGGGTGCGTTTCCTCCGGGGCCAACCCAACCCCAACTCCCAACCCAAACGGGGATACCAGAATAGACCCCTAAATTGAAACCAATACCAATTTTCTGTTTACACACTTCTAAGATAATTTTTAATTTAAACCAGTCTTATCCTGACGGCTGCTTTTTCCATACTGACTGATAATTGCAATTCGATATCATTGCACACGTTGTTCTACACGTCTTTTTGGCTCGGCAATGCATTGCACACATGGTGTGCAATCCGTCTCGAATGGGTTAAACGGCGAGTCTGAGTGGGCAGAGGAAAGAGTAAGGTGCAATGCGTGATTAATCCTCCAGCGGGCGCACATTTTCAAGAGATACTTGCATTGTGCGTCGTATTACATATTTATATCGTTATTTTATAAATTCAAGTGCAATTTTTATTTATAAAATCTTAATAAATAATTAGCTAATAAATACTGATAATTTAAATAAAATCTGGATTTATTTTTGTAAAACAATACAATGTATTTATGTAATGCGATGCACGATATGTCGTAAAATTTGTGCACGCGCATCCGCTGGAAGATTAACCGAAGTTCCGGAATAGAAGAAGGCCACAAAATTAAAGAAAAGAAAAAGATTTATTTTCTGCTTGCAGATTAATAAATGTCAAAATTTGAAGTATGTTTTAGAATAGAAATCAATTTGAGAAATCTTACTAAATCGATTCACGATCAAGCTATACGCGGCTTCTGTTGCCCATGTGACATACATCAGGACAGGAATAGAAGATTATTACAAGAGATAAGTATGAAATATTGTTTTTCCCTTGCGGATTAATAGACGTCAGAAACCTAAATACCTTTATCTCTCATGTCAATCACGTCTTTTTATGATTGAAGGATTTAACGCGATCGATGACGCATCAATCCCTTATCCACGGTTCTGAAAATGAAAAGTAAAGTAGAGGGATCCGGAACGACCATCACTTTTATCTCCGCAAATTTAAAGTAATTTTTCTTCGGATAAATTACTGCCACCGCAATGATCTTATCAAAAGTAAAAACTGGTTGCACCTTTCCTCGTCTCTTTTCACTGTAACCCCGCGCCCTTATGGTCCACTTTTTTTCATTCACATCATCCTAAACATATTTCCAATAACTAGGTCACTCGCAATTCGGGAATAGCCCGAAGCATCCTTCAGAAACAACATACCCGCACATTTCGTAAGGCCTCCCGACCTTTGGGTAATGGTCAGTTTACTTTTTTTTCTCTCTGTCTCCTTCCGCAAATTTCCTTTCCTCCCGAATCTGCTTTGATTGACAGGAGTCGGCCTTGTTGTGAGCGTTGAAAAGTTACCTTGTTTCGAAGTTTATCAGCTTCATGATGTCATAAATGGTGATGGTTTGACAGCACTGACTCGTATTTACAGGATTCCTGTCACAGATAAGTTATTGATTTTTTTAATGAAGTGCCTGAGGATCACGATGGCTTTGTGGTAGAGTCATCTTCGTGATCATCTTCAAGCCTTGATTCTACCAAAGATGGAACACGCAATAGATTTTATTCCGTGTATAGTTCTCTGAAGATGATTGATTTCCTACTCGTTTATGCATTTCTGTTGAATATGCAAAAGCTAAAACACTGGATAGAACTATTAACCTTTTGGAATTCGAAAGGTGACTCTCAGGCGGTGCATCATTTTGACGTTTCTTGATTTCGATGGTTTGCAAAACTAGCTACTATGTTGTAAGAAGTCGTAGAATAATTTTTCAGGGGAAATGAACTTACACAAAAATATTTTTTACGTTGCCAAGAAATAATATGAGCTCTTGCAAATTTGTGAATAATTATGCATCTAATTACCTTCAAGTGCAAAGGGTTAAACTGCTGAAAAGAATCAAAAATGAACACTGATAAAGAATATGAGGATAAAAGAATCTCATACCCATCCTCTATCGAACAGTGCGGCATTTGCATAAAAGGGAAAAAGTGGCCTTCCATGATACGGTCCTTTTGTGGTGGTACTGTTCTGCGAAAATTGATAGTTCTTTAGCCATAGTAGCTTTGCGGTAGGAAAAAATGTAATTACGGAATGGAAAGAAAAAATCAAAGAATTTATGCTGGCTGTATAATATATAAATATCAATGATTTTACAACAGAAAAGAAAAACTTATTCTAAAGAGCTGCCCCTATCCAAGAAATGCGGTTGACTGCAAATACAGTGTGAGTCGGAATGAATACCCTGATTTCCCTGATACTTCAAGAGGTAATATATTAACCCTTTGCGGATGGAGCCACCCGACGGGCGAGCTTCGCTATGGACGAGAGGTAAAAAAGACTTGGGCGGTTATTTACTGACACTCGTCCGCAAAAGATTAAAGCTTTGAATGAAACAGAATACGCTCTTTTTAGTAAAAGGCAGGCCAAACATTCAAATACAACTTAGAATTTCCACGAATTTTCACAATTCAAGCCTACCTGAGTTCGAGAAAACGGTTTTTAGTTCCATCGATGAATCCATCCGTATATTTGTGAATAAAATAATATGAAAACGGAATGAGGTTAAATGGATGAAATTAAGGCAACTGGATAGTTCACCAAATCTAAAGATCTGTATTAAGTTTTGGAACAAATCTATCAAAGAGAAAAAAAAAATGCCTTTCCTACCCGAATAATCATTTTTTTCTCTCTCTACTGATAAATTGCACAAAAAGGTCCATATTCACAAAGATTTTTTTAACATAATGTTTATAGGTTGATGCAAAAATCGTTCAGACCGTTGAACTACCCAATTTGGTATGCAGTTATTTTTTGAGTAGGTGCTCCCAAAGAAAGGGTTCTTCAAAATTTTAATTAGATTTTTAATTGAAAATTAATCGAAATGTTGACGGTTTTCTTTAATATAGAAGGACGTTATTGCATAAAAGAAATTCTACACTATTTAAAAATTCAAAGAATAAGCTTTTCAGCGATACTAATTTTATTTCCATACAAAGTTTTTCTCTAACTTTTTAATTTTTAAAAAAGATTTTAAGTGTATTTTACAACGTTACTTTTCATTGTTTCGGTTACTACACACGCGTTGCGACAATTTTCAATATATTTTGTGTGTGCGCGTTATTTTTGCTATATAATGAGTCAATTTTTTAAAATAATAAAGACTAATCAAGCCTAAAGCATGCAACAATGTTTCAGTTTAGAGGTTCGAATATCCTATTTTTTTAACTGTCCAAGATCAGCTCTTAGTTTTAGTAAAATTTCTTGGACATTCGGTATTATTCAAATCAATGAGCTTTTCTTAGACAACTGATTCGTTTTCTTTTGTCGCATATCTATCACTAGTTGATTTAGATATGCTTAACAGCCACCTTTACATGCATGTTGAACGAAAATATAAAACACCCGCTCGTTGCCATTCTCACCATGGAAAAAAATTTAGTACACTTTCAATATGTGACGAAGAAATAATTTCTCAACAACTTTTTATTCGAAATGACTTCTTTTTTAAAAACGCTTCATCCAATATTTTATTTTAACAATTATTTTTAGTTCCCATACTGAGAAAAGTAAATTTTAAAAAAGACGGGAAAAAAAATAAAAAAATCGTCTGCGATTGACACTAAATTAAATTAAAACAAATATAATATATGTAGAGATGGCTTTATAAAATCGTCTGCCAAAAAAATAAATAAAAGTGAAATACTGCATGTGTCATTACAGTTATTGCGATTATTTGTATGCGCGTTGTCATTCCGTCATGTGAAGATATGAAATGCATTTTTGTGCAATTTACCTTGGTTATAATTAAAAATATTTTATAAAAAAATAGTGGAAGTCGAAGGAAAAAAGAGAAAGTCAGTCAAATGGGCGTCAGTGAATGATTATATTTTAAATTTTAAGATGACGTAAAAATTGTCTTCTTTGGAAACAGTTTCCAAATTTCACCTGAAAACTTCATAATTGCGAAATCAAGCTACAAACCGCCTACTTTTGATTATTTTTAGAGAATATTCATAGATGCCAGTTAAGAATGATTTGAAGCATAACTCAAAACCAAGATTCTTCAAAATTATCATACGCATTTAGTTACAGCCTTACGTGAAAGTGCATGAGAAAGACCAGGGGGGAAGAACACTTTCGATTTATTTAAAATTAGGAATGAATTTATTCTACAAAAGTTTCCAGTTTGATTCTCAAATCATCATGGACTTAAGGTAATGGAGGAAAAAATACGAAAGTTCAATTTTAAAATTGGTTTCAATGTAAAAATGAGAAAAATAAATAACCCACGTAGATGCACATCTGCCCTTCGGATTTTCTGAAGTTGGTGACAAACACGGACACAATCTTAAGGAACCTACGCCATTTTAAACGATGTCGTTATTCATATTCCAAGGTTCAAGATTTTGAAATCGGAATCCTGCGGTTCTGTTTACACCTAACGAAGGCAAAATAGTCTTGATGTTTCAGTCAAATATTCAAAACGAAATGAATGTTGTTTGTAATGCAGTAAACTGTAGCTTCGTTCAATGCTCTTCAATTCATTAAAAATTTATTAATTTTTTATATTTTACAGCATGAAGATAGATTATTTTTAAATTTCATCCAGAAACATGGAAATTCTTCAAAATGACGGGTGGTTCTAGTGTTAAATTTAGCAACGTACGCGATTTATACGGGCAACTTAGAAATCGTGTCTCAATTATTCGATTTAATTTAACAATCTACGCATTTATTTTTAATTTCCAAAAGGTGTAAAGCTTCGCATTAATCTATGTTCAGGTTGGAGAATTTAAAGCTAGTAGGTGACGCAGTCAACCACAAAGGCTCAAATATCAGGCGTGACAGAAGAAAGGTGTGACACATCAAGACTCTGCTTACCTGGATGAGTTCTGCATATACTTCAAAAACATTTTGTGGAGCATAGGAGAAAGTTTTCTAGAGTTTTCTAGAAACCACATTTTTGTCTCACTTATTTCCGGTTTTCTTTTTTAGTCACGGAATGACGAATCATTACGTGTCGTGTCTGGCATCAAAAATTCAAATATGGTCTCTAACTTGAAGCAAGGGAAGACTGAGTATGAGACACGCAGTAGTGTATGACTGTGTAAAATATGCTAGCATTTTTTGCTGACAAATGTTTATAAAAAAAACGCAAAATTTCTGAATTCCACACTTGTCAGACTGCGCCAGAGTTCCAGAAATCATACACCGCTCCACATGCTTATAGTAATTGACCCTTTGAAGATTTATCTTCTCTACATCCGTTCTTCTAAGCTACATAACCAAATCAAGAATTTGATAATCCCAACTTTATTAACTCGAAATGAAAATATATTATTTAACTAGAATCAAATTAATATCTCGAACACCTGGTGTAAACGCGAAATAGTCGTAGTACTAGTCACAGGAAGTAGCGTTCCTCTGTAGTGGTACATATAATATTTTGCTTTTAATAACCATTTTATATACATGTCATTTTTATTTTTTCTATTTTCCTTTATATTAGCAGACGGTTTTATAAAACCATCTCTACATATATAATTTTCTAATTAAATTTAATTTTGCGTCAATTGCAGACGATTTTGTATCATTCTTTTTCTCAGTATGGCAACTAAAATTAATTTAAAAATAAAATATAGAATGAAGTGATTTTATGAAAGAAGTCAGTTGGAATAAAAAGGTGGAGGGAAATGATTGCTTCGTCGTTAGTGTCCCCAAACCTCTGGTGCTGCGCCATCATCTGTGAAAGCAAAGATTATTACGATTTCGGACGCTAACGGAACCGGTTGGTTTTCAAAAATTTCTTGAACGACAGACGATAATTCGAAAACAACGGAATCCCGATACCGATGGTAAATACTTGGAAATATAATTCAAATTCTTGTTAGTTAAAGTATTTGAATATTAAAGTAAAACTCTCAACTATATTGTGAAACCAAACTCTATAGTCAAGAAGTAGTAATTTGAATGAACGACCTAACGATTCAGTGTATTGAGCCTAAGATAAAAGAAGTCTTCAGGCTAGCTGAAATAATGTAAGAAACGATATATTATTTTAACACTGTTTGATACGTTTCTGAAAATACTAATATTGATAAAATGAAAATACTAATTGCATTTCTACTAGTAATCTATGTAAATGTACTCGGTTTTGATGTTTAACTTTAAGAATTAATCATCTCTCTCTGCAGTATGTTTTCCTCTTGTAATTTTTATTATGACCACATATAGTTCTTAACCAAAGAAATTCGTTTTGTCTCCTGTTATGGTTATTTGCTATAAAACACAATTTCATATTGAAAGATTTAGCTGGGCTTGGAAGCATGTCTTACTCTAAATAATGAAATGCGGAAACAAAAAAAATTATCTTTTGCCGCAGTTTTGATTAACCCCTCGGTAAACAATAACATATCCAATTCGTGCATTGAATAATTGAATTTTTGTTATTTAAATCTAATTAAAGAAATGTAGTAAATAATTTAAAAGACAAATTCCTTGGATTCACTTGGATATTTGAATGTATTCCTTTTTTGGCTTGAAATAACATTAATGGCGCAAATAGGATACGAGATCTATTTACGAAGTTAACAAATTCGTGGTTCAAGGGGGTAATATTCGTTTCGAAGAGCTGTTTGAGGACGGACCTTGGCATTTTGAGACGTGGACAGATGAAGGCAACACCTGATGTAGAACCCCCTTTCTAAATTTTCTCACCATACCAGTTGAAGGACGTTTGAACCCGACGAGCTAAACGTACACCAAGCCTGCGAGCAGTGGCGAATCCAGAGGGAGGCTATCGGGCTGCAGCCCCCTCCCCAGAGCTAAACCAGAATTCTTGATTTTATTTAAAATCACTATAACTGTTTGTTCTTAATTTCCCTTTAAAAAAAATAATGAAAACGTAACAACATTGCTTTCTGACTCGACAGTCTTTAAAATTTTCCTAATTTTCTAGTCATTCCATTTGTACTTGTAGCGTTGACGCGGTCGAAAACATTTTTTGTATAGTTATTTCATTGTATTTTTTATTAAATTATCAAAAGTATTGTAGTATTCTTTGTGATTCTCATTGTCAGGTGAGTAAAATCTGTAAAGTTAAAGTGTTTTGGTTTACATAAGCCATGAGTTTTGACATTCGTCGTGACGATACAAAATTTTCATGACATCCCTTCCCCCAGACCGAATTCTGGATTCGCCACTACCTACGAGCATGGTTGATCGTCGATGGAATCGAGTCTCGAACCCAAGAGCCTCCAAACTGAGGTCGAGACTCAGGCACCAGGCCACCACGACCCGCATCGTTCTCGAAATTTGAGACTGAACGAGTTCCACAGTTAAGAAATGCTTGAAATGTGCGAATTTCTCAGATCAAGTTCGTAAAGTATACGTTGAATCAGTAATGTTCCTTATAGGATGTCATCTAATTTGGAGGTTAACTCCTCGACAATAGTGGCCATACGGCGTACGTGCATCGAATTATCGCATTTTTAGTCTTATAAACTAAAATTTAATCATTCATTAGCTTTACAATATTATACAAATTGCGTAGCATCAGTAAGCATCTCAAGTACACTATGCCTTCTTAGATGAATGAAAACGACAGCACCTTTCCAAAACAGGAGGAGTCATCTTATTAGATAGCAAAGAAAATAAAACTGTTAAGGGGTTAGACTGTTATAAATTCATGAGACAAGAGGTTGAATCAATTTTGAAGTTATTTTAATCCTCATATATGATGAAATTCAATTGAATTCAATTTCTGTGCAAGAAACAACGCCAGCTTTCATCACGTTAAGAAACGCTATTTACAAAATCACAATAGCTTCAACGTTACAAATCGCATCATCAGCCATAATTGTTCCCAACGTTACAAAATGTGTTTGTGTCTAAACATACACTCCATCCATCATTCCTCCCAGAGTTCAGCAAGTCAACAGTCGAAAGATTGTGAAAGACGCTCGTTGACAAGGGAGAGAAATGCGAGTGTCTGCCGGCTACGGGACGCAAAAGTGTGCCGAAAACCCCTGAATCATTTGCAATTCCATCCCACTGACGATTCAGCTGTTGTAACAATCCCTCGGTGCGTGCCGCAGTTTAACCCCGGTATGACCTCCTTAAGTTTCTTTTGTTTCGGTCGCTTTTGTTTGCAGAGCCTCTTCTAACAGGTGTGTCACCCGCACGGGAAATTGAGGTTTCTCCGAGCTTCATTTGCATCATTTCTTTTCAGCTGCGGCCCTTTTTCCAGACTTCATCGCAGATCGTTGGCGTGAAGTTCAGAGATTGTGAGTGTCCTTGTTTAAAGGAAGTTCTGAGCATTTAATTTTTCTTTTCTTAACCACTTAACTGAATAGTTTTCTTTGCTATCTAATAAGATGACCCCCCTGTTTTGGAAAGGGGCTGTCGTTTTCATTCATCTAAGAAGGCATAGGATACTTAAGATTTTTATAGATCCTACGTATTTTTTGTGTCAAATTATAAAGCTAATGAATGATTCAACTTAGTTTAAGACTAAAATTTCGATAATTCGATGTACGAGTATTCTCGGGCTGTTAGGTTAAGCGGTTAATCCCGTCGAGTTGTTATTGTATTGAATATGGTAGTGTTCCTGAAGTTGGAGAGTACACCTTCATAGGGAGAAACAAAAATATAAAAATAAGAAGTTTTTAAAGACACGCTTTTATTAGAGTAATAAAAGGTAGAAAATAATTTTTCGAAAATATGAACTTGAAAACAATACTCTATGAAAATTCACAAAGATTACGTACCCAGATAGTCACAGTGCTATACATTTTTACTCGGATTGATATAACAAACGAAAAAAATACCCTGTTTTTGCCTCTTCTGTTCTGTTTCTTCGAATATAGATAGTGCCATAGGGCTAGTGTTTCCTTTAAGGGGCATACAACTGTTAAACCTCAAAATTTTTCGGATTTTATGAAAAATTTATATATTATTTCCCTGTCTTTTGTGAGCAATTTAAAAAAAACCGCGTTAAAAAAATTCCCATAATTATGAGAGTTACGAAGGAAAATGTATCAGCTCGTCATCGTAAACATTGAATATGGCCATATCTTTAAAGCGCTATATCTCAAAATGTGTTTTTTGTTATATTGCGCGCACGATATCTCAAGAATTTTTGAATATATATTTACATAAAATTTTTAACGAATATGTATTTTGCTATTTTCCACAAATTGAACCCCATTTTTGTACATATTTCTCCAAAGAAGTCTTTTGGGGAGGGTTAAGAAAGTTGAAATTTTAACTATTTTTAACATTTTTATTTTAAATTGGTATATAAAATAGCAATTAAATTTAAATGTTAATAAATTGTGGTTAAGTTTCTTAAACAGACTATTTGTATTACTTAGATACACAAAATATTGTGTTTAGAATATTTTTTCCGTAATCATACGCGCAAGGTGACTATCTCATTTTTTCTCCAAAAATTATACCCATATTTATTACTCTCTCAAATAAATACATACCAATATGAAGGTTTGAAAATGTGCGTACTATAAGAGAAGGAACAGATATTTTTCTAGAAAAAAAAGTGAGTTTGTGAATTGCATTGTTTTAGAGATATAATGTTTCGAATTTGACAGTTTTCCGCCATTTTTTCGAGGTTTAAGAGTCGTATGTTCCCTTAATAACACCTCGTTTTAAAAGAAAGTTAGCGTGGGTTTGTGATTACGTGAAGACCTTTTCCTCTTTTTTCTCAACTATGGGCATAGGGTAAGTTTTTATTTATGAAAGCTGATTTTAATATAGCCAGATGGCTGATAATTTTAATCAATCTTATTAGCGTTTTGATGTTTGCGTTTTGTTTTTCCTCTTTCTTTTGAAAATATGCTTTTTGGTGTACAGATCTCCTTTGTCTCTTGTTTGGGAAATTTCGGGCTAAGAGAAGCTGTGTTTGGCGTAATGCTAGCTTCTTGCAGAAAAATTTTCCCAATTATTATTATTCTGAACCCATTTCGAATAAAGTCCTTAGCCCTTGAAAAAATGGACTAGAATGGATTCCTTTGCTTTTGGTTTTATTCGATTACCTCTGGGTTTATTTTGTTTTCTGGCTTTCTTTGTATGATCTTGATTTCCATTGTTCTGTTGTTTTTTTTGTTTTGCTGCTGCAATTGCTCGCTACTTAAATATTGTATTTTATTCTCTAAATTTTATTGTTTATAAATAAAAAATTTTTGTTGTTCTTGTTTAAAGTTTAAGTTAAGATGCTATTTTTAAATTTATTCTAATATTTTTAGTTGATTGTTTTTAAGCTCTATAACATTGGTTACCTTAGACTCGGATCATTTTGATTGAGGAGGGGGGGAAGACGTGAAAACAAAAAGATAAAAGCACGAGGCGCTGAAAACTAACACTCTAGAGTACTTAAAATTTTCACATTTGTAATATAATTTTAATTCTTAACCGCTTAAAAGGACCAAATTATTTTGAATTGTCTGCCAAACCCTATGGTATGTAAAACGAATTAACTCGGGTTATGTCTTTAACCGGTAAATTAATATACAGGAGGTTTCTTTCTTATGATATAGGACCGCAATGGCCTAGTGGTAAGATTTATTTATTTATTTAAAGAAAAGCACACTACAGAGAAAACTCCATCTAGAGAGTGCTGATAAACACACAAAGAACAAAAGTCATAATGAGTAAATAAAAAAAATATGCCTTAGAAAGCAAAAAGTAGAACACAGAGAATACATAAAATCAAAAAACTTATGCAAACGTATATATAATTAAAAACGAAAACACATAATCACAAAACTTTGAGACACAATATGACACCAAAAGCCGTATTTTTAAAAAAATTTAAAGTTCATTTCCAAAAGGCAAGGGTCAAAAGGTCAAAACACGCAAACACCGAACCTAAAACACACCAGGAGTTTAAATGTTTAAAAACTTAAATACACACTTGAGATTTAAAAAAATGCAACACTTAAGATAAAAATAAATGAAACACGGCTCCAAAAAACTGGTCGAATACATAAGAACACGGAAAATCAAATAGCATAAAAATCCAAGATCTCGGATTAAAGGCCGGATGGTTCCAGGTTCGACGATTTCGCTAAAAATTCGCCGTGTATGAGGCCTGTTGCACGCTAAATCATAAGTAGTGGCCAAACGTCCTCCCGCTGGTGTGGTGTGGAAGTTCGAAGAGGGGATGCCAGCTCAGGTGTCGTCCTCGTCATCTGACCGCGGTTCGAAATGACAAGCTCCGTTCCAAAATAGCTCCCGTGTTGCTTCAAAACGGGACGTTAATATAACTAAAACTTTCTTATGATGTTCATTGTGGCTTAATTTCCGTATCGTACTGTGTTCAGTGTCTCTCGCAATTTTTCCATAAAAGAATGTTTTTTTTTAATTTTTAGCAGACTGATAAAAGCTTGTTTTTAACTTTATTTTACTTATTTTCTATTTTTAGTCTTTAACATTAAACGTACCGATACTTCACTGATAAATTGAATCTGCCGTTTGAAAACGATTATTTGACCAGTCGTGGTACATTTCGTGATAATATACAGGGTGGTCATAAATTATTGGACCCATTTCAAAAATTAATTTTAAAAAAATTTTTAAATGTAGCAACTTCGTTTTTTCATAAATGAGAGAGTAGCTCAAATGTTGTTGTTGATTCAGATAAATATCGTGCCGTTACGGCACACTAAATCTGCTACAGCGGGAGATTTTCAACTCAAGTGTCAAAATTTAGTGCGCAGTAACGGTTCGTTACCTATCTGGGAAAAAAAAACAACCTTTGAGATACTCTCTCATCTAAAAAAAAACGAAGTTGCTATATTTTAAGGGGTTTTTTTTATTAATGTTTGAAATGGGTCCAATAATTTATGACCGCCCCGTATTTCATAACTCATTATAAATATTTTAGAATCTTGAAGTCCATTTTTCTCAAATTACTTTCCAAACGGTCTCTCTCGTACGCACTTAAATTTAATTAAGTAATTAATTGATTATTAAGTCTTGAAAATATTTAAATATTGCATTGCCATTGTGACCATACAACTGTATAGATCTTCGGGACTCTAGTACATACTGAAAATTAGATTTAAAAATTCCGTCTTTTACAAACATAAAAGGAGTAAGATGAGGGTCCAAAATTTCAAACAGAGCTACAATTCTAATGTTAACACCACAAGTCGAAACCGTTGTCTCGTTGCAATTTTGAACTATCGAATTCACTTGCACACAGACACAGGCGAATGGGTGGTAAAAGTAGGGGGGATTTAAAGACACCTAGAAGTACCCGGGAGTACAGGAGGTAGATAAAGAAACTTAAAAATCTAATAACAAAATTAGGTAGCTTTCCGGGGTAGGACTATTGCATTTTGTATAAATCCCAGTTTTAGGCGTCAAAAATGAAATAAAAAATCAATGGGAGGTTGTTTCTGCGAAACGGCCGCTAGGATTGAGGGGCGTAGACTTACTTACCTTACTCAACTGCGGCTTTCTCTGACTAAAGTAGCTCTATGTGGCTGTTAGTCTAGTGTCTCTATTTATGTAAAATTCTTCGCAATTTTCACCAACTTTGCAATTAGACTGTGACTAAACCTCAATTCCAAATTCGAAAATTCTTTTTGAAGTCTTCAATGTCTACCTTTCTCTGTTAAATGAAACTAAAACCAACTCTCTATGTTATTTGGTTGCGGAGCTATAAGCGTTTAACTTTAGCGCGAAAAACGTCATAATTTTTTTCTTTCTCGGCACACCATTAGACCACTATGGAGGGACGTAAGTCTACGTCAAAATTTATTTTTTCCCCACCGAATTAGGAGAAATTGGGGGTGGGGGACGACCGCTCCCCTCGCCGCCACTTCTTTTTTTGAAAGGAATCGGCCCAAAATTCGATACAGATTCAGTAGCCTAGCTAGTGGGTGACAGGACAGGCGAAATGACAGAGCCCCGATTCGAGGTGCTACAATAACACAGACACTGCTACTGTGCTACCTTCTAGAATAGAATAATACCCCCATGAGCATTTGTGGTGGAGAGCTCTATACTTTCTACCTACGCCACTGTGCAGAGATACAAATTTGGCACACTGACCATATATGAGATTTCATCCCTCTGTTTCTTTCCGTTTTGAATTACTGTGTTCACACGCAGAGACAGACATAATCCCATAAATGGTAAAATCAAACATGGGTATTCATCAAAATCTCGAGATGGAAGTTTTATAAGTGAAGACGACACTTTCTGCGTATACTTTGAATGCGAAAAACTTAAACAAAAAAGACTTCCTAATGTTGGGTTGTGACTGCAGACTAATTTAATAGCTTCGAAGAAAAAAAATGTGGAACTTTCTTTTCTCAAAACAGATGCCAGATATATCTTATTTCGCCTATTAAATGGTTATAATCATAATAGGGGAATTTGTTTTAAGAAAACACAGTCGTGAAACATTTTTGACGTAGACTTGCGTCTTTCCATAGTGGTCTAATTGTGTGTCGAGAGAGGAAAAAATTATGACGCTTTTCGTGGTATTTTTAAACGCTTATAGCTCCGCAACCAAATAACACAGAGAGTTTATTTGAGTTCCATTTAACAGAGAAAGGTTGACATTAAAGATTGCAATAATAATTTTAGAATTTGGAATTACGGTTTAGTCACAGTCGAGCTTCAAAGTTGGTAAAAATCACTAAATATTCTGATGACGTCACAGCGACCGATGCGCGCGAGCGCAGACTTTCCAAGTACATTTGGCAATTCATTCATCGATCTTACGTTCACACGAAATATTACTCAAGAATTGTTGAATTACGTCGAATTTCGTGGTAAAGTTAAACGCTTATAGCTCTGCAACTAAATAACATAGATTGTTGGTTTTAGTTTCATTTGGCAGAGAAAGGTAGACATTGATGATTGCGAAAATAATTTTAACATTTGTAATTATGGTTTAGTCACAGTCGAGTTACCAAGTTGGTGAAAATCACGAAGAATTTTGTTAACGTCACAGCGACCGATACGCACGCACGCATCTGTTGTGAGCGGTATATTGGATTTTAACAGATTAATAGTTGATTCATTTCAGATTAATTAATTCATTCGAATTAATTCATTTAACAGAGAAAGGTCATAGAGCATAAGTCATAGTCACATGGAGCTACTTTAGTCACAGTTGAGTAAGGTAAGTAAGTCTACGCCCCTCAATCCCAGCGACCGTTTCGCAGAGACAGCCTCCCGTCGAATTTTTTTGATGCAACATTCTTGTTTTTTCTTTTTTTTAGCCAAAATTGTTGATATATTATTGAAATTACTTACATTACATTAATAAAGCGTTCTGAAAAAAATAAAAGGCCAACATCGTAATCCTCCATTCATCGTTCTTCTATAAATGAGACTTTCACTTTTTTTAAAAAACCAGAATTCATAAACGGACGGAATGTAAAATTGCTTGAAGATTCAACGGAGCCATTTTTCGTCAATTCGACCGTAGCACCAAAGCATCTTTTACGCTAATGCATCTCAAACATCCGGTGTTTGTTCTCATCAAACACTGTTTGGGCAAACACTCTCAACTAATTAAATAATTACAGAGTGCATAACAATGACTGCTAAGCTCGACTGCTGTCGTTAGGTGTGGGTAATTTAAGGTTTGCATTCTAATTGCTGGTTTGTTTTAATTGTCTTCATTCTCGGTTAGAAAGAGAAACGAAAGCTTTCCATTTAATGCTCCATAAAGAATTCAAAGATGGTTCTCAGGGAATTCAAACATAGATGCGATACACGATAAATAAATAGTTTGGATTGGCCATAGTCTGTAATGGTAAAATACTTTCCTTGGCTATTTTCTTTTTCTTGTTAAACAAAAGCTTAAGTGCACATCGCAAATTTATTTGGATTTTCTCGTGCATTGTTTCGTAAACACAGTTTTGCATTCCTTTAAAGCAAGGCTTCTTAAAACAATTCACAGCTGATTTCTTTTCGGGATTGAAAACAATATTGCGTGGCAAAATCCGTATAATAATGTTTGTGTGACCTCGAGTACACATACATCATGTGTATAAGCAGATAAGCCAGTAAAGCATGTACAGTGATCTCTCACTTATGCGCGGGCGCAGGGGACAGCGGAAAAACGCGCATAAGTGAGAGACCGCATAAGTGAAAAACCACAAAAGGGAGCTTAAAAGTGAAACACCAATACAGTGCACACATATTGTTAATTAATACTATGTATATACTACTGAAACATGTAAATAAGATTAGTTTCGAAATGCAAATACGTGTATAACTTCCGTTAATTATTTTTTAAGAACACAAAGAAAATGGAAATGCTTACATACCCTAATTTCGTTTCACTCTCTCACAAAATAATTTATAATCGAGGATTGTTTTTGTTTTCGTGAATTTTCAAAAAAAAAGTCTCCAAGTTCATCAAGATGTGGAAAAGTTCCTTCATTTCCAGAATTAACTGAAAATAGTCAGAGTTTCTAATGCTTCTAACTCTACTGTGTGTGTTGGCGGAACTTTTGCAGCATCTTCATCATCGTTATCCTCCTCTTCATCTTCTTCACCACCATTTATTTCAGCTTCAATGTCTCCAATTTCTCTCCATTTTAAAACGTAACCATCTAACCAAAACTACAAAGATGGTTCTTTCGTTAGCGATCAATGCCACGTGGTACGTACCGTACTAACCTCCTCTCTAATTGGCTGCTGTATAAATGCGACTTTTATTGACGTCAATCACAAGAACCCTCACGTACACCCCTGTGTATAAGGTAGAGGAATGTGTTCCTGGAATCTAAACAATAGGGGAAGGGTAAGGGAATGCATTCCTAGAATCAGAACAAAAAGGATTTTTGTTCTGCTGAAGAAAAAACTTTTTGAAACTAAGAAAATTTTTGCGACGCGCATAAGTGAGAGGTGCCTTTTTAGTGCGGTGCATAAATGAATAAGAGTTATTGTTTTCCTATATCCCTGGCCAGGACCGCGAAAAAAACGCGCATAAAAGAGAGCGCGTATAAGTTAGAGGTCACTGTATTACTAAAAGAAAATACTTACGTACAGTTTCGAACATTCTGATGCATTATTTCAAGATAAGAAAGTTCCTAAATGTTTCACTTGCACTACTGAAGAAGTTTGACAATATTATCACGAAGAAAATCAATTTTAGAAAACGATTTAATTTATTGTCAAAATGTAAAATAAAGAGAAAATAGAAAAAATGACGGGAGACTGTCTTTTTCAAACAGCCACTGATGTTAAAGGCGTAGGACTACTTTACTCGCGTGATTCTCTTTTGTTTCTCTGAAATACTAATGTATGGAAAATTGGCGAAATAAAATGAAACTAAAGTTACAATGAAAATGATTTATTTTTTGATAAAATATATTACAGTGTCACTTCTTTTGTTTTGAATTCTTCAATCGTGCGTGGATATGTTACAATTCTGTGTAGGATCTGTCGATGATATGAAAAGTAACATACATAACTTAGGAATTCGCTACTAATGTTTCTTGTAAAAGTTGGATCAATATACGAATTCCCCAGAGTATTAGATCACCCATAATAATAATTGGAACATCCTTATCTATATGAAACTTTTCATCGATCAGCAAACTTGTCTCTGAATGTTTTATAAGTGTGCTGAATAAGATCATTTTTAAATAGGGTACATCTACTCCCGGATGAATGTAAACAGAAGATAGTATATAATGCGACTGACCATAAATTGTAATCACCAATTCATGCGTATTTTTTCCCAACTTTGCGACTCGCTAGTAGCTGAACTACAATTCTGATTTTCAACTTTTTTTGTAACTTCTGTTGTTACCCTTTATCTCTAAAATAAGACATTAGTTATGTTTTTAACATATGTGGTTATCGATATATAGAGGATCTCCCATACAACTTTTTTTGTGGCATTTTGGCGTGTGAATCAAATTCCTTCCTGACACCCCAATGGGAGGAACGTAGTCCTACGTTAAAAATCCGCTCACAGTCTAGATTAGTGTTCCTTAAACATCGATAGACTATCGATAGTATCGAAGCCAATTCGATAGTATCGGGTTTTCGAAACAATCGATAGTTTTCTCCCTTGGAATACTATCGATAGGCGCATTTTCAGTCTATAGTTTCAAAACTATCGACTGGAACTATTGATAGTATCAATAGTTTCTAAACTATCGGCTGGACGAACACCTATCGATAGTATCGCCGGGGTGAAAGCAATCGATAGTATCGATTGTTTTGAAACTATCGATAGCTCAGTCGATAGTTTGGGAAAACTATCGACTGCACTATCGATAGTTGAACTATCCATTTTAAAGGAACACTAGTCTAGATTGAAAGAGAGACACTAATAAAAATATACCAAAGAAATAAAACACGAGCTTAAATTTATACATCACACAGAAACTTCTGGAAGTTTGTATTTTATAAAACGTTGACAATAAATCCTCAATATTTTAAAGAAAACTAATTAAATAAAGAAGCGGAAAACTATTGAGTCACGAGCATTTAAAATGTCAAGAAAGTGGAAAAGTCTCCTTTATTTTGTTCTTTCTTTAAATGTTGCAATATGCTAGCCTATATATATATCTCACCTATAATATAGTTTAAAAGGTCAGCTTTGTAGCCATTTTGAACTGTACGGAAGCTCATTTAAGAAGCAATGATATCTCAATATTAAATGCTGGGAATCTGCAGCAATTTAATATCCAAACACGTTTGAATTTCTAATATTAATGCCATATAATTGAGATAGTATCCCATAACGGTATAGAGATGACTTGCAAATATTCTCCCTTGACTTTCTCTCATACATTTACACTTAGACGCAATCATTTTTCATCATATGTCATTCCTATGTGTTATGCATAACTTCAAAAACTATGAACTTAGAAACTTTTTTATGCCAGTTTAAAATTAAAAGATTTTATTCATTGATGTCGAAGTGGTTAAAGTTCTTTTTTTCTGTAATTTTCACATTCTTAATGTTATTTTTAATTATAGATACGATAATTTTCGTGGAAATAAATATGTTTAATATCTTCGCTAGGCGGGGTTGGTCACGTGCGTATCAATAAACGTAATAAACTTAAATACATATTTACAGTAAGTAATAATATCAATTATAGAATCAAGAAAAATCCAAACATAAATTATATATATAATTATAGATATATGAAACGATTAGGCTTCATGGATGGTTGGCTCCTTAAAATCGAGATTTAACATGAATAGCAAATTTGCTGGCCACTTTAATTGTTGGAATTTCAAAATTAGGATTGCCTTTTTCAAGTTTAAATAGATTTAATTCTATGAACAATTTTTATATATTTTAAGTCGTAATGTGATTATATTTTTATGTTCACTTATTAGTATTCATATATTATTTGGTTTTACATTATTTAGATTATAGTTAAAATTAAGGTTTGTATCTCTGTTTTGTTTTAGAACTTAATGTCTTGACTTTTCATCTACTAAGATAAAAATTACTAATATATATGTTTTCTTTAGATTAGCAACACGTGTGCAAATATGACTCTTTCTTAAGGAAACTTTGTATTTAATTAAGTAAAGCAAGTATCAATTTATTAATTATGTATTAACCAATATCTATCCCGTTTATTTCAAAAATTGATTCGTATCTACATTTTTGGTGTAGAACGACCACATTCTAAATTTCGTTCATCTAGCTTGTTGCCTTTTTAGTTATTATATATACGCATGGGAACTCATAATTTCAAAAATGTTTTTATCGAACTCAAGGAAGATATTAAAATCTCTTGGTCTAATTATTTGACTATTATAATGCTTTCTATACTTGTAAACGAGCAAGTAAGGGTAAAGTAAACAAATAATGAAAATTCAGATGAAAATATATTTAATTTTCCTGTCTAAGATGATTAAAGCTCAAATCATTATTTGTAATAAAATTACGTAACGCATAGTTACTCAGAAAAGATTGGGTTACTCTGTTAAGAACTTAAATGTTTTATTAGGATGCTAGCTGATATTACCCGGCGTTGCTCGGTATTAAAATACTTTCATGTCTAATATTTTTAATATAAAATCTGCTTTTGTATAATATATTATAATACACAAAATTCTTTTATCGTCTGAAACGTTTTTTAGTTAAAGTGAGAATATCAATTGAACCAAACGATTTTTTAAAAACTTCCGCAAACTAATTTTCTCCATAATTAAATACTCAACTTTGTATTAAAAAACATGAAAATAAATTAAATCGATAGTTGTTCCGTATATAAATTGTCTATCGTCTGCTTTTGAGCTATTCTTTTAGTGTTCTGACAACAGTTCTGGGTATATATTCTTCAACAATAAAAAAATTGTTACATATTGTGTATAAAATCAATTTTAAAAAATTATTTAAATTATAAAAACAAATCGTAAGGAAAAGAAATTTGTATTACCGAAAAGCTCATTTTTCAAAACTTTAATACGTGTAAAAATAGTTTTCTTGAGATATTTTGGAAAAATGACAGGAGATATTAACGGAAGTAATTTTTTAATCTAATTAAATAAGCTTTCGAGTTCTTTTAGAACCAATAAAAAGCGTTGCCATGTAATTATTAAAAAAATAAAACAGAAATAACAAAAGTTACAGGTAGATTAGTTGCAAGTCTCACCGTTGTCTAGCAAAGGAATGTCTATAAATTTCCTTATTTCAAAATCGACTGCATCTATTCAATTATTATTTATTAAATTTTGGAAAATTAATAGAAATTTTAGGAGAAATTGCTCGGAATTGAAATTGATATAACTGAAAAGGTAAACTTTTTGAATTTTAAAATGGTGTAAAAATATTTCTTGTGGATAATTTTTTCTAAAGTTACTGCGAAAAAAGGGTTTCTGTTAATTTCTAATTAACTTGGAAAAGTTGATAGTATTATCTCTCTTGTCTTAAATAATAAGTATGCACAATTCGGTTGAAATCCATCCAGTGTTTAGGAGGAGATTTGGAATATACCCACATACATACATAGCCACAATGACTTTTATTTATATGGAGATGAAAGGAAAAAAATTATATGAAACTGGATCTCTGCTTATCAAATACGGAAACTGTGATTTTCTTGTTAACAAAATTTCTCATATTTGTCGAACAAACAAGTACATTTCGGAGACCACCCACAGAATTTAAAATCTATTTTTACTTCTGCTTATTAATTTTAATGGTTTAATCTATTTCCCAAGTAATTTTTAATTATCATACTACACTTCCTTGCTTTGATATTTCACATTAATTATCATTTAAATATAGATACGCACAGTTTGGTGAAACCAGCTTTTTTTTCTCTGTAAACCAAGCAAACTTCTAATTAACATCATAAAATTAAGTTGGTTCTTTCAGATCAATTTTGATAAATTTCCTTTTAAAGTTAATATGGAAAAGTAATAATATTATAATAAACTTCCTTAAATTAAAATATGAAATTTCATTCACCGTCATTTTATAGAATGCTCTTTGTTTATTTGCTTATTAATAATGTTTAATATTATTTCGGAACATGGAACTATATCAAGGCAGTTGCCATAGCAACTTTCATGAAAAAAGGTACTTTAATTTATCCATTTATTTTTGACAATGGAAGCACTTTTACAGCTGTTACCTTTGTGTTACTATGACAACTATACAAGACGTTTCGTAAAGTTTTTAAACTGCTAAAAAACTTTCTACATCCATTGAAAAATCCCATTAAGTTAATTATTTTACTCTAACAAACTTTTTTTAAAAATAAAACACGAAATGTAAGAATGCAGCACATGTAATTTTAACTCACCAGGATTTACAAGCTAATTAAAATAACTTCAACGCTTAATTAATAAAACACTGTATTCATGCAGACAGGGTATTATCGAGAAGGCTTTCACCTCGACTAAAGATAACCTATGCAACGGGTCAATGAACTTCGGAACGCCAGAAAAGAAAACAATTCCACACACAGAACAAACAAAAAGAATCTGGCCACCACAAAACTAGCCCAGAAATAAAATGTAGAAAGTAACTCAATTAAACGAAAGATGTAACAATAATAGAAACGCTTGTATAATGGCTTTTCCCCAATAGGCTTTCTTTCAAGGCGTGAGACCTTTTCTTTTAGGGTTATTCTTAACCAAACAATGGCGGGCGCTCTTATTCTACGAAAAAAGGCGGGAACTTCTAAGCTTAGAAGGAAAAAAAAAACTTGAGGATGATGATGTGGAAGAAGATAGTCGGAGTATCATCGCCATTCCCGTGTGACACCACATGATTGGGGTTGAAGAAAGTGGTTTGAGAAAAGAAAACCCGACAAACGCCCTCGCAGCCGCCATTTAGAAGAGTTTCTTGCACACGATTTTTCTTTTCAATGGAATTACCGCTGCACGCAAACGAATCCTTTTATGTAATTTCGAATCATGCAATCTATATTGGTACAGTGTTTGTTTGCACGTTCTCCCTTCCGTATCGGTTAAGGGGAAAAACTGATGCGGTCTAACCTTTTGATGTAATCGCTTTCGCTCCTGTGCCGCTATTGACCAAACTGTATGGAACACTTTTAACACATTTTTCACACAATTAGGTGAAAATCACGCTTCACTCGCTGGCATTATGGTAAAATTGTGCTTTATCCAGTAATGTGTATATATATGATTGTCTTGGTCGAGCCTTCTGTTAAATTGTTTCTTGTTTAATAAAATTAAATAAGTTATGAGCAAGATTTGAGTCGCTCAGAAGCCGATGTGGTTAGGTATATTTTTTTATCTTTTCTGATTTTTGTAAATTTTAATGGACTCGATAATCTTTTTAGTTATTAACACATTCGCTGTCACGACTTGCGTCTCATATTCGAACAATCTACCTAAATCGATGACCCCCTTCTCTTCTGTAGAAAAGAAATGGTAGAGAAGGTAGTCATCTAATTAGGTGGCACCATTCTGACGCGCCAGCGGCAGTGAACGTGTAGTATTTACTCGTTGCTTCATGAGAAAATTTTATAAAGTTCTGCTGACCAAATTAAGAAACCAAAAATTTAAAAAATTAATGTATTATAAGAAAACCTGATTTTTCTCAACTTTTTTTCGGGACTTAACCGTATTAACTTCTGAACGATTCCTTTGTTGAAGCAGATTTTTAAGAAAGAATTTATCATTTACCAATGAACATTCCACCACATTGAGATGCCAAATTAAATGAACTCGAAGCAAAACCTGAAGGTTGAGGCGACCTGATGGTAGTCTGTACTTTTGGGCTAAGAAAAATTGCCATAGCAAGTCATGATTCTATCAAATATTCCCTGAATTCGTGGTTTCAATATGTCTTGCGGCATGGGGCTAATATCTTCTAGTGTCGCTAGTGTGGTGTGAAAGTCTTGGAGGGTGTTTTACCCGATCAGGTGCTGCCTTCGACGTCCTATTAGGTTTGAAATTTAATATATCCGTTCCCAGTAGCCTTTATATAACCGACGTATTTTTAAACCGCGTGAGTCCATAAGGTAGAGGTTTTTTCTGTAATGAAAAGGAGCATTATATAACAAGCACTGATAGATATACAGGGTTATTAGAATCGAAGTATTCCTGTTCAGTCAATATAGAGGGAAAAAAGAAACAGTGGTGATAATAATGCCAAATCTTGGTGTAATGGGGGAAACAAATGAAGCTAAAAGATTCAAAACTTCAACAATAGGAAAAGGTAGGCGAACATTCCACAGTATAAACATAATTCAATCGTCGCAGTAATAACTCATAGTCTTAAAACCCTTAACCCTTTGTGGACAGGTACGTCTTATAATGTGCGCCACAGTTCACCGATTTCGAAATTGAGGTGTAGGAAATCCAGTTAACGAAGAGGATAGCGGCTAAAATTCGGACACAGATGTGTATATTATGCATCCATTTATACCCCTAATCCTATCACACTATAAAAAATAAAGTTTTAAGTAATTGAATAAGCAAAGAGTTGGAAAAAATGGGATGGCGTATAAAGTGCGCCAACCTGATCTGTGTTCTAAAAAGTTACCTGTCCGCAAAGGGTTAAAATGCCCAGTTTTGCCTTTAAGCAACACACTCAATTTTGTCTTCTGAAATCTTGAGAATTAGACAGAAGCCGTTGAAATAACAGACATACGATAGATACACTTTCTTTATTGAAAGTCATAATGAAATAAGTATAACTTTCAGTAGAATAATTTGTCTACGAAAACATAAAGTTCAAACATAACTATTCGAGTTAACTGATTCATAACTTACTAAACATCACAGTAGACGAGTAGAGAGCATCTTATTACACTTAACACGTCATGCTGCATCGGCATCACAAACTAGAAGAAGCTAGAGTGTCAGAGAGGTACAGTAAAACCAAGTAGACCTTGTATATCTGCTGTGACGTAAAATACGTCATAGGCAGCTGACGTTGGAATTCGGAATAATCAACTGTTGCCAACAGAAGCTCTAATGCCTGCTGTTGCCAATAGAACACATACTGAAAATGATATTAAATCAATTTACTACATGTAGATGGCAGCCTGAGTGCTGATGAAAAAATAAAAACAAATTGAAGTTTTTCACTCGAGGTTGCATCTTTTTTTATTTATTTGTAGGCTGGAGAATACCGTATTTTTTCCCACAATATGGGGGGAAATTCCTTACATTTATTATTAGTTCTTAAAATTCACATATGTTTATTATTATAGAATATTATGAAGGCAGTTTTTCTGAAATAAAGCCCACTGTTGTCGATTGGTAACAAACTGTTCTTTGGCCCATAAATCATACTAAAAACAAAATAGGACTTTTTAAAGTGCTTTTTCCATGATTTATTCAAGAAATGAAAATCAAAAACATTTTAAATCTATTTTTAAAAATTCAGGCTTTTAAGGGTTAATACATATCATTTATTAATTGCGAGAGAAATAGAGGTGTTATAGATATTAACAACAGTCATAAACACTCAAACGTCATTTTAATTTTTATTTATAAGGTAAAGAGGTTTGAATTCAATAAAAAATTATTACTTTTACCAAATTGTTCCTTATTTTATTTCGTCATTGTCTTCCCATGTTTTCATACTTCGAAATTTAGTATTCTTATGGCCGCTATTTTTTTCTTCACAAGACTTTGAACCGGAATGCTTTTGATTCTGACCACCTTGTATATTAAAATACATATACAGTAGAACCCCGCTAACCCGAAATCCCGGTTAATCCGAACCGATTGTATTTTCGAAAATTATATGTAATTGAAAAGATTTAAATATACATACTGAAAACAGAAAAGTACTTTTTCACCATGCATAATTTTGTACACATTGAAGAACCTAATGCAATTCGACTTAAGATATACTTCATACAAGAGCGCACCCATTATTCTAGTGAAAAGGGAAGACGTATTCTCTTTTTATTGCTTTTGAATAAAAGAATTCAAGAGATAGTAGTACTGAGTACTTACAAATTACTTTTTTTTAACACGCATCTTTTTTTTCTATTTTTATTGGAATTTCGGGTAATCCGAATTTTTTGTAATCCGACAGGCACTGGTCCCAATTAGTTCGGATTAGCGGGGTTCTACTGTACTTTATTTCGCGTCAAAATAAAATGTTAAAAATTTCATGCTGATTTAATTCAAAAAACACCATTAGTGGAATTATATGTTGCAAAGGAGATTGAAAAGTCCAATTATTACCTATGCGCTTGATGAGTAGGTTCGTTGTGAGTAGTACCGTCCAGCTGTTGGTTAATCCTGATTGCCTTGGGAAAATATGATTGTAATAAAAACTTAACATATTACACTCAAACTAGAAAATCACCCGTCATGGTATGACGGATGCAAATTGCCGCTTCATTCGAGAGATTTTCCGACAAATTTGACGTGTTTAAATAGATATATATGCGAGAGAAATGTTTAACATTGATTGAAAACAAATAAAATAAACATATGTTTTATGACAGGAAATATTTTTTGTTTACGTATTTATACAAAACACCTCTTGGTAAACAACATTCCGTGTGAAGTATTTTTCGTTGTTTAACGAATTTATTATAATTCCATAACCTTGAAATTCTCAGCTTGTCAAACGTAAGTCAAAAGTTAAAATTTCAAAGGAATTCTTTTTCGAAATTCTAATCAAAACAAAACACTTCTCTGCTCGTCAAACGTTGCCAAAAAATATCATCAAATTATGTCATCACGATTGCAATAAATAATCTGATGCATCGTGGCGTCCAAACTATATCACGCGCATGATATACCACTGACGTGATTTACTACTTTCTATTAAAAAACTGAAATTAATTTGAAATATAGGATTAATATAATTTAAAGTTTCTCGGGAAATATTGATCACAGCGAGATAAATTTTGTATCAATCGATAGAAAATTTTATTTTACTATTTCAGAGCTATTAAATTTGAAATTAGAACGACAATGACTCTTTTAAATTTAAAAATACTGAAATTTAGGTTCTCTAACAACGAAATAATGCTGTTTAACGTCTCGCAGTGCTATGGCGCGAGTTTTATTGTTGGTGAAGTCAGAGCGTTACCGAGAGACAGATCTAGGCTATTATATTAGTTATTCCCAATTATCTGACAAGAGTTAGACACAGCTTTTGACAAATAATTTTCCAATCCGCAGTTTTCCCCTCATTTTCCTAACCGTCAATTTGACCAACAACAAAAGAAAAATAACGTGACAGACATCTAACATTGATTGAAAATTCCCTCATTACATTGAGTTTTGACGTATTACTTTTCTAATTAACCTAACTCGACGTGATGTCAAACATTTCATAATTCATCATTACGAGTGTTACTTTTTTTCATACCCTTTTATCATTCATATAACAGAAACCGGTCAGAATAGCTAAAAATAAAGAAAAGGCAATTAAATTAATCGAAAACCTTGCGTGATATTGTTTCGAAACAACTTCTCAATGAAATTTCATCTTGCCTGTATGACCGAGAGTGAAGTAACCATTCGCGAAGTGTTACGCTCGTGCTAACAATACTTGTGCGCTTAAGACGCTCGTAGATAATGATTACCTGAGGTCACTGAAACACGAGTTTCATGAAACCATTAGCGCCGTTTGAAAGCCGGTTGCCATTACGATCCACATAATAGCAGTTTGATTGTGGAATTGCGAGAAGTTTCTTTTCTTAATCGGTCTTACTGCAAACAGTACAGAAGCTTCAGTTTTCGAAATGAAAGTGAACGGAGTGTTAAATCGAACGAATACAAATAATATCTGATCTTGTGTATAATGGGTATACCCTTCTGCATATATCTTACTGCAAACAGTACAGAAGCTTCATTTTTCGAAATGAAAGTGAACGGACTGTTAAATCGAACGAATACAAATAAGATCTGATCTTGTGTATAATGGGTATACCCTTCTGCATAAATCTTACTGCAAACGGTACAGAAGCCTCAGTTTTCGAAATGAAAGTGAACGGAGTGTTAAATCGAACGAATACAAATAATATCTGATCTTGTGTATAATGGGTATACCCTTCTGCATAAATTTTACTGCAAACAGTACAGAAGCCTCAGTTTTCGAAATGTAAGTGAATGGAGGATTAAATCGAACGAACACAAATACGACCTGATCCTGTGTATAATGGGTATACCCTTCCGCATATATCTTACTGCAAACAGTATAGAAGCCTCAGTTTTCGAAATGAAAGTGAATGGAGTGTTAAATCGAACGAATACAAATACGATCTGATCTTGTGTATAATGGGTATACCCTTTTGCATAAATCTTTACTTAGTACGGGAATTAAACGCCAATCAATTTGGGCAACGCCGGATAAATGCAAGCAAATCTTATTCTTGTAAGAGACTGGAAATAGAATAATTTTATATAAATAACAGTTTATCCCTTCGGCACGAAAGCCGCATATGTGCGTTTCAGCTTGACTCATCTCAGGGCCGAGCGACGCATCCTTGCGTTACGGCGAAATTGCTGCTGTGGGCCGAGAGCCGCACATATGCGTTTGGCTTTTGGAACAAAAAGTTTTCTATCACATGACGTTACTATTCCATGTTTCTTTCAAAAGATTGGTCCCGTACATTAGTATTTCTGTCTCCGAGGTCAGATTGTAGTAGGCCACGTGTCTGTGAATCATTCTATTAGAATTATTTGATTTTTGAGAGTATAAACAGAAACACGTGACGGCGAGTGTAAATAGAAGCATGTGTTAAAGAGCTCTTTAACTCATTTTGGAGTGATTGTTTATAGTTTCTCCTCTCGCTTGGGTTGGGATTTTATGGGAGATATTCTGTCAATGGTTTTTATGCCTCTCTGTTTTATTTTTGCAGTTATTGCTAAAAGAACGCGTTAACTTTCTGAGGAGGAAACATGTAAATTTTTAAATGACAAATCTATGGATTTTTCCGACGATAGTGATAAAGCAATAAATTATGAGAGTTCTTTAGATAGTTATGAATCTTCAAATTCTGAATTAGAAGAAGATAGTACTAATATATCGATTCCAATTCCGTCATGTCAGTGGAGTCCTGAAATAGAAGATTTTTCAGAAGGCTTTGAAGAGTTAATTATTACAATTTTCTTGAAGTATTTTATAATATTGAATGTAAATATTTTTTTCCTATATTTTCGAATTTTGCATCAATAATCTAGCGTTTATTTAGGTACTTTCAATTATAGGGAAATACACTATATTTTTATTTTTTATTATTAAAAATCAAGTATTTTAATTAACCTTTTTTTTATTATTTATAATATGATATCGTTTACCGCATATTTAAAAATGGTTTCATTTCTATGAAAAGGACACTTTTTATGCATCATTATGTAACGCGCACTTTTGCCGAAATTTAATGCGTGTTAGGCTTAGCGGGAGAAAATGCTTCGCCCAGTGGGCACAGACTGCGCTTGCCAGCTCTCGTCCTGTGGGCACGCTTCATTCAGCGGGCGTCCGTCCCGAAGGGGTTCACCCCTTGTAACGTAACTGTTTACTTAACATGTGTTTTAACGGTCATAATAATGGATACTCAGGTCAGATGGTTAATATTATTTTACTGATAGAATATCGCTCAAATTCTGATAAAATAAAAATACAATATTCTCTCATTTGCTTATAAAACGTACTGCACTTCATATCTTTCTTGTATTGTTAGGCTCATTTTGGGGCATCTTTCTTTTTAGAAATACTTCACGTAAAAAGTTCTTGCTAATTACTCCATTTGTTAAATGTCTTTCAATGACCTAATCCAGAAGAAGAGGAGGGTCAGGAATCATTTACCTTCACATTATTTTTAACTAAGTTTCATCAAAATTGCTCCAGCAGTTCTTGAAAAAATATCCTTTAAAGATAGTTATCAGTCTGATGATTTGATTAATGAAGATGTAAGCCCACTACATTTTTAGTTTGGCAGGTCGAAACATGTGAATCAAATTTCATGTCAATCGGTCAATTTGTTACATGTACCTACTGAAATTCTCTGTACCACACCTACCAAAGAGGTAGGGATGATTTACCCATAGAGTATTTTTAGTCGGCCGTTGAGGAACGTGAGTATCAAGTTTGATCAAAATCGCCGCAGCCGTTCGAATGTGATGCTGGAACAAGTATACACAAGCACATACCTACATACACGCTTTGAGTTTTATACCGGGTGTCCCGAGAGATAGCGTTTACAAACTTTAAGAATGAATCGGGCATGGAGAATCAAGTCATTTTTCTAATAGAACATGGGGTCACAAGCGCATAAGGGGGATGCTGCAGAGGGCGCTTTGTCAATGAATTAAGTAAAAGAAAAAGAATACGCCAAATGGAGTGTACAACTCAGATTCAATGAAATAGAAATTTACAATAGCACAACCCAGTTTCACGCATAGCAATACAGAACAGAACGCCGTCCCTTACCCCCGTATCCGTGTCCAGACCGGTCACAGAACGGTTTGATGGGCAAGACACGGGAATTTTATTTAAGAAAAAGAAAAACAAAAAGGAAATATATACACTATGTACATCACAGGCATTTTCACTTTTACACTATTAGTTCGTAATAGTCTTCTTTTCTTTAGGTGTTGAAATACCTTTCTTTTATTTGAAAGGGGAATGTCCGGCAATTGAGTTACTTAGCTCAGCTCGCTGGGAAGTTGAAGGCTAGGGAGGCCGGAAAAGATCTCTGTTTTCGCTAATGAATTTGATAATCCCAAGAATTTTATGCCTGGAGACGAGATTACTGGCGACCCTTTTCAGCCATTCTTGTTCGAAGTTTGGCGCTGGCTTCCTCATATGCCAAGACACTGTATAAATACACTCCGTGGCATAGTGAAGTGCCGTGTCAATTCCACCACAACTGCAAAAATCGCTGTCAGACAGGTGAAACCTTTTGAGGTAGGCAGGGAAAGGGCCATGTTGGGAAAAGATAACATCCTCTCTAATTCAGTTAGTGGAACGGAGACTAATTGAGGGCATGATGCATAGCAATACAGTAGTGTCCGCTTAATGTGATCACTTCAGGACTTAAGAGTTTTGATGGCATTAACCGATTGATAATAATAACCGAATTGGGTAAAATCAACTACATTTTTATCACATCAAGGGAAAAGAAACAAAAAGGGAAAAAAATCATTTATCTCGGGGCTATCTATAATTTATTTCAAACAACAACAATTAAAAAATTCATTAATTATTGCTTGAAGACAAATATTCCTTAACAGTCCATTTATATATTGTTCTTACTCGTATTGTTTTTTTTTTAATTTTTTGAACGATGCTGCACGCTGCGTTTCAAAATAACGAGGGCTTGCCTCAATTCTTCGTTCGTTGAAGGGTTTTCTTCAACGCATTCGTCCCCTTCGGAATCATCAACTTTTATTGCTTGGTCTTGCTGACAAACAGCTTGGCAAATTTCCAAGTCTGTTAGTGTGACAGCTACTGGAATGTCCTCGTCAATGGGCATCCACTCTTCCTTTTGCATACCTTCAGGAGGTTCAATGACAATTACCGACGGTCACGTCCTTGTCCGCTAAATGGACGACCTTCAAAGAGAGGTCATGAAAGATAAACCCCCGAAATTCTTGGGGTGTGTGGGGGAACGTGGTCCCCAGGTGTTTCCTTACAAGTGAAGCGAGAAATTCTACGAACGTCAATCGCTAACGCTGTTTGAAAATGATGGATCGGTCAAAAACGGTCTACTTCAAAACAAAACCTCCGGCTGCTAAACCTCTGAATTATTTATTTTTTCCGAATTAACATTTTCTTTGAAATTAGTGCGATTAGTTGGATTCAAACAGTTATTTCTTAAAATGCAAATTTTGGGACTGAAACACAGACTTGTTCAATTTGAAAATAACCCTAAATATATGTGAATTTCTTGTGTTGATCAGGCAACAGCAATAGCCAATTATATGTTTTCTTCGAATTAACATTTTATCTGAAATTAGTGCAATTAGTAGGATTCGGGCTTTCTTAGAATACAACTTATCGTAATTGAAACATCGACTTGTTCAATTTGAAACTAACCCTAAACAATCCCAAGGTATTAAATGACTGCAATTTTCTTCGCGACGATCAAACTTCAAGGCAACTTCTTCTCTATTGTTTTCAGTTCATCTGGAAACAAGGTCGTCGAAAGTATTACATGGGTCGTAACAGCCACTTAGTCCGTTACTTAGTTTTACTCATCTATTTGCTTTTCTTTAAGACCTGGCTCAATGCTAAAAGGCGTACTCTCACTTTCTTCGTTGCCAAACATGTAGGACCGATTGTCTTCTTTTAGGAACCTACACCAAACCTACTTCTAGATGGGCGCGATTTCAAGGTGTTGCGCCTGCAAAGGCCGGAAACAAGGTCATGCGCACCAAAAAGGCCGCGAGTGGGTGACGCAACGAAAACACACTTCTGTGGAAAGTTTCGAACAAATCGAAAGGAAACAGACAGGTGGTTTAGCCCTTCGATTACGGAATCGACGCCCTCGTACAAAAAAATGAATGTACGAGGAAAATTTTCCAGATGTCATCCGCTGTAAAACACCGTTAAAAGGAAATTGGGATTTGAATGCGTGAGCACGACCTCGTGTTTTATTTATATTAATGTATGTATATGGAAGGGTGAAATCTTCTTCTGTTATGGAAATCGTCTTATTTTTTGATGAAACTTCATTAAAATCCTTGAAAGCCTACAGCGTTCTTTATTTCAATTCTTTTCCTGATATTCGAATATATTTCATTCGATTTTTTTAATATCCACTAGTAACCTTTTCCTATTTAATAGGTTCGTTTTGGCGCTTAATTTGATGCAGTTATGTAAATAGGAACCATACACTATTTTATGCGTTTCGTGTTCAGTTCTGTTAAATGTACCTGCTTTATTGAACAAATTCCAAAAAGTTGCGGAAAAAAGTTTACTTAAAAGTCAATGGTTAATTTTTTTTTAAATGTACCATTAGAATATGATCTGTAATGTTTTGCGTAAACATTTATATTTTTTAATGCTTGTTTTAAAGTTGGTTCCTTATTTCACAACTGTGCCCATTTCTGAAGTTGGCCCAATGTGCCTTCAGTAAATATATATATATTGGATCTTGTTGCTAATCTGTTTCCTGTTGTTTTGAATTTAGCACAAGAAGTTTTGTTTTACATTACATGTTGAAAAAGATTCAATTCCTAAACCCCATAATAAAAAATATGCACGGTTTTTCTGCAGCAAAATCTCGAACAGTTGACAGAAAGACTGTTTTTCCATAAAACACAAATAGAAGGGTATTTTAAAAAACTTTATTTTTATTATTTTCTACCTTTTTACCCTTTATAATAATGAATCAGGGAAAATATTAAAAATAGAGGAATTTGCGATCGATTTTTTTCCTCAGATTCACAAACCAGATGACAACTCTTGAATGGAATCAAAATTTAAATACAATAAATCTGTTGTAATATTTGTAACTAATAAAATATATATATGTAAAATTATCTATTTCAAGAGTATTATTAAAATATTTTTTAAAAAATTAATTAAATAAACAAATCGTTTGGCCACAAAAAAATGAATTAAATCACAAAATCGTTTGGCAAGAATATATTTCAAAAGGTAATAAAAAAAATAGAATAAAACGCCATATTTGTCTTCAGCGACCGTTGCCTAGCAACAAGGGAGAAGTAATGTTTTTAAGAGGAATTCTATGTCAAGGAATGTAATGTGTGTGATTTTGTACATAGTTATGTAAAAATTTATGTCGGAAAAAAATGTCTCTTCTTTGTGGAAATCGTCAATAAATGTGTTGTTTTTGTAAAGAAGGCTCATCATGCTTCATCCAATACAGCACACTATTAACTGACATTTAAACTCTGAAAATATTAAAATACTGTAATCTCATCGAGAGAATACGACTGTAAAATATTTCGAACTTCTAGTACATCAGGAAATGAGTGAAAGATCGATTTCAAAATTCCATATGTCCAAATATCGAATGAGTCAACTCAATTAAAAGCGTACAGAAAATACCGGGTTGCGTGGCAATTCATGAACTTTTTTCAAACTTATTTTACTATTTTTTTTTTGAAAAATTCTTCTGATTATTTGATGAAATTAGTTCAATCGCGAAAAATAAAGGTAAGTACATTGCTCCTCCATATACGACACAAATCTCGCAAGCAATTCTGGCGGTCTTAACACCTCAATTGAATACAAGAAACAAATGTTGTCGAACATACTCAATTTTGTCCACTGAACATTCCATTTTAATGATCAGAAAATACACAAAAAATCCCAAACTGAAAAATCAAAATGCATTATTTTATGGACGAGTTTTCTGGTTTGTTTACTTACATTAAAAACATTGACTTTATCTGCTTGTATGTTGGACTTCCGCTTTGAAGATTCCATTGACTTAGCATTACACCGGAATTACGTAATACAGGCTCCTAAATGTAAACAAGGCAGAAAACTCGTCCATAGAAAATTATTCTCTTTCAAATAATATAAAATATTTTACCAATGAGTTTTATTTCTGCTTGGGTTTTTAAAGTTAAAAAAAACGCGCATGATTATTTTAACACGTGCTTTTTATTTCAAATTATTAACCTTTTTAACATCAATTGTTTTCCTTGGTAATTTTACTCAAGTCTAAACCATTGCAATTCCATCGCACTAGAGCCATATATATATTAGCGTCATTCTACTGCAATCGCTCTATTTTTTATTTCTCCCAACTTCATTTCCGCTAGAAGTTGAGAGTGAAGAAAATTACAGCAGACGATAATGGAGGAAAAGCGGGAAAAAATATTTTCTCCTGTTGGTTAAATAATGATGCCGTCGGATGAGATGATGCAGGAATTAATGTAAATAATATGGATCTTCTTTATAAATATTTGGTAATTGTTGTTAACATTTATATAGAATTTAAATACATGAATAACGTTATGATGATGACTCCAAGCCTGCTTCTATCGCTGATGATGATGACTGACTAAGAATATCTTGTAGATAAATTCTGATTCTGTAAAATTAACTACTTTTGACTTTTCACTGTTCGTACGTAGTCGCATTCTGAATTAAAAATTTTAATAGAACTCTCGTGCATTGATACAAGAGAGTTCTAATAAGATTTTTAATTCAGAATTATAAATAAAAATGTTAAGTTTGTTTTCAAAAGTCGTCCGTATCTTTTTTTTTTCTGATTTTTTGGTGAAAAAAAAACCTTAAACAATTAATCGTATTATATTTTGCATTTTATTGCATCAATTATTAGAGTTACGGTCATACGTAAGTTTATTCTACTTTCGGAAACCTAATCATTAGTCAACCGAATATGCCCAGTATTTGTCAACATACAAATATATTTTTGTTTTTTCTTTTAAATTCCATCCTAACCCATATTCTTCTAATATATCCTCGTGTTTTAAATAAAGTAATCAAGTCTGAAGAGTTGAGTTGATTTTTTATTGATGTTAATGTCAGCTTTCCGTGGGAACTTTCTTTCCCGTGTCCTCGGAACGTGAGAATGAGATCGCAGATTCCAGAGGACTCCAATCCAGATTAATGTCGCATTTTTCTTTTAAAAATAAACTTAATTGTGTTTGATACAGAAGCGAAATTGAGCAACCATGTTTAATGAACTTGGTAAATATGCATTTTATGTTCGTGACTCAAGGTGAAATCTTTGCGAAATCCTTTGTTTATAGACAGGAGTTGCGTGAAATTCTACTGATTTTTCGATTGCAATTAAATCGTTCTGTATAACGGTTATTTAGAATTGTAAATTAAAGTTTCTGTATGATAAGTGCAGTATGAAGATTAACCTATATTATTGAAAATTTACATTTAATTATAATTTTCGATGAAGTGATTACAGGATTTAATGAAGTTGTTGCGTTTTCGTGTAAATATTAAGAAATATTCGACTTTAATTGCTCATATTTGTAAATAAAACTCTCACGGATATTTTTAAAATCCGGTAATTATTATACTGCGATATTTTTCGTACTTTTTCATTAAATCCAGATTACAATTTAATTTGTCATACTTTCTACATAGCAATGTTCTTAATGCCATAATAAAAATTATATTTTGGCAGATAGTGTAAAAATTTATAAAGATTATGAAAATTAATGCTCTTTTTTGCTAGCGGAAAAAAAGGGATTTCGCTTTTTCTCTTAAATACCTTCTGTCACATTTTGTGTCTATGAACACAAATTTTGCTGTGCCAAATTTACCTCATTACCATAAGATTTTACCAGAAAGACAAGTAATTTTAATAAATTTCCCTTTCGGAGATGGAATTTTTATCATTAGCAAAAGCGTGAATCGAAAGAAATGGTTAATCCCTGCTTCCAAAACCAATGAGTTTCAAGAGCCAAAGCTATTTCTTTTTAACTTCATCGGGCCGAAAATCTGTAATTTAACACCTGACTAAACTAAAAATATAAAATTGGTTTAACGCCTTAATTTTGTAATGGAAATGCAGTAAGTTTCATTACATATTTTTAAATTGTAAATTCTTCAAATGTCGTATCATTTAGAATCAAAACTGGTGAAAGCAGGCTTTCAAACATTGGAACTTTTACTAACTTTGATAGCAACAATATTTTCTGCCATCAGATCAGCGTTAACCAAATCTTCGAATTTGGCATGCATATTACTGTAAAAGAAACGTGG
>BGPR01000148.1:1063104-1083450 GCA_013235015.1 Araneus ventricosus | reverse complement strand
ACCAAATCTTCGAATTTGGCATGCATATTACTGTAAAAGAAACGTGGCAAGTTAAAACTTCGTTTTTCCGAAACATTTGGGTGGCCCATACAAGTTTGCACAACACAGATGACTTGAATGCAAAAAAATATTGTAAAAGGGTCATCTAAGGCGAGGCTGGGAATCGGTTGCAATCCAAACATACTCATATATCACTATTTGTTTACAAGCACGACATGAAAAAAGGAGTCAAACTGAATGAAAAGTAACTCACAGGTGGCCTTGACACAAACTTCGGTTTCACGTAACAGATCAAATGCTTTATGGCACGACCGTGACTTAATTTTGGATCTGAAATCACTGGATTTCGTGACTCGCGTTTTCAGAACGAAATAAAACGTAACAGGTAGAAGTTAAACATCGTATCTGTTTCGAAATCGAAAGTTTATTACTTTTTGAAAAAAAATGTCGATCTTTCACATTTATTCATCAGATGTTTATCGTGATATTTGCTCTACAGTCTAAAAAGCAATTAAATCTTTGCGCTTTGTTGAGTTAATTTGGAAAGCGAGTCCACGTCGTACAAAATGCAGGGTGATTATAAAAAAAAATTTGCCGTTATATGACCTCTAGCAAGGATACCGTTCAAGGGAATGACATAAAGTTTTGAATGCCGGTATTATACGGTATGCACTCAAGAATGATGTGAAGAACAGTACTCCAGCTCTCACAATTACAGTTATAGTGACAAAATTTCGAAATTTTCAAATGGCAACACCTACTTTTTTCCACGGAAACATGGAACTCACAGTAAAAAACTTAAAATGGAGTTGGGACGATATTTTTAGCGCGAAAAATTGAGGCGCTAGGCAGAGACAAAAAAGTGAAAACAACAACCGTGGTATGAGAATAGTTTTTTTTATATATAATCACACTGTATATCAGCGATATGTTCAAATTTAAAATTGACACCAAAGATCTCGAAATGATTACTTCAACATAGAATATGCTTTTTATATCGTGACAATATTTGTAATTTGTGATGGATGCTCGCACATACGTTTAACAGCATAAAATACGCAATGGAGTCATTTCAGGGTCGCGTAATACTCTTCAAATGCGCCACGCTAATTTTGAAATCCATTGTGCATACTTCTGAAGAGAGAAAAAAGGAGATGTCGCAGTACAGCGCAAACCAACGAACAGTTACGTTTGTCATATGACTGTGACGTCACATGAATTGATTACATTACTTGAAAACGAGGTTTTTTTCCTCTGGAGAAGACACGCAATCTTCTTTGGCATGTGCTTTTCTCACCTTTTCCCCCTCTTCCTCATAGTATTACCCGTTTGCGCTATATTATTCACCCAAGTTTTTATAATTAGGAAAAACTGCATGTAATGCACGAAATTGACATTTTGTTGTCCACGCCGACCCTGCTTACCCGAAGGGTGTAAAGCATGTCAAAAGTCAGTGGAAATTAACCTTCTGTGCAACAAGACTAAGCAGCCTCAAGTTAGTCTTTACAAGACTAAGCAGCCTCAAGTTGGTCTTTACAAGACTAAGCAACTGGCATTGTTCTCGTTAAAAGCCTTCACCGCGCATGCGCGTTGGTCGTTGATTGACGATTCTGTTAGGACTAAAAACTGTTACCTGAGTAAGTCGTACCTTTTTTTTTTCTTCTAGATGAAATTACTCCCTTTTTCTTTCTTCCATAGTTTGCTTTTATTAGGATTTTATAAACCCACGTATTTTGTTGCAGAACCTTATATTTTTGAATGGATTGAATCTTAAACATAATGCATAATAGAATGCGTCTCAATTATTATTTAAATGTCGATTATCCACTTTTCAACATGATGTACACTATATGATCAAAAGTACCCGGACACTTTCAGCTTTTTTCGAATTTTTTCAAAAAGGCTGCGTGAACTACCCTTGAATTTCTACCTAAAAAAAGTGCTTGAACTCGCATTACAGTGAAATTCGATCACGAGAGCATTTAAGGGACCGGTCGAAAATTGATGGAGAAAATTATTTGGGTTTTCCTCGCTTCACAGAAAGCTGACAACGATTTGCAACTTTCAACAATTGTTTTGTTTCCTGTGTGAAATACTTACACGTATTTTCGTAAAAATAGATAGTGTTTCCAGGAAGATATAATGGCTTTTATTTTTTTTTTAATTCCCAAATTTTTCTGCTCGATTTTTGCTTAGAGAATGCAACCGAATTATACTAAACTTGCAGAATAACTGACAATACGCCAACGAAGCCTTATAATAAAATTAAAAGTAGATACTTTAAATATTCGAGAAAATATGAGCATTTGTAGAATATGATTTTTAACTGCACGTGTGCGAAACATAGCATGATTTTTCTTTCCTAATTCCAAAGCCAGATATATAGAAGGATTTTGACATTGTAGCGAATTGTTGAATTTCAATTGCTCTCTAAGAGAAGTTAAATGGTCAGAGGCTTTCCCACAAATTGATATGGTTTAATCTTGAATCTTCGAATCGTTATACTGAATTGTATAAAAGTTAGAAATATGCTAATTACCATATTGTAAAAGTTTTTCCCATGATTAAATTATTTCATTTATTGAGTTTTAAGATCTGTACTAACTTTTCGGAGACTCTATTGTAATCAATCTGGTCTTCTAAGCAATGCTGGACTGCTGCTGCATTTTCAAGTCTTTTTCTTCTTCCATGTAAATTAAAGTGTAATGCTTTTTCCTAAAGAAGTAAAATAAAAATCTTGAACCAACTCTGTGTATGATCCTCTGATGTTCAGTGTTCATTCTTTTTTAACAGGGGCCAATGGCATTTCCAGCGACCATGTCCTGGAGCTGAACAGCGTGTTCCACACTGGCCAGGTAGAGCCAGGCACCTGCTTCCAGAAACTGACCGGCTCCGTGCCAACGGGCTCTGTGCTCAAAGATGTCTCCATGGAGGTCCATGCAGGAGAAGTGATGGCCGTTCTCGGGTCCAAAGGTACGTTTTTGTACATTGTTTCCGTCTCAGTGTTCTTTGACTTGGCCATTTTACCGAATATATTTGTAGAAGATATATACCGAATAATATATATCAAAAGAAACAAAAGACAAGAATTCAAAAACATACAAGAGACAAAGGGCAAGAAAAAGACAAAAATTTAATAAATTGAAAAATATCATGGCGAGCCGCTCGTCAGGAAGAGAAGCCCGCCTATGATATTAATAAGTGCTTTTTTCTGCTAACGACATACGAAAACCATAAAAATGTTGTCGCTATCCTCTCAAAAAGCACAAGACAATTAAAAATGGAAAAATTCTGGAATAAAATACAATGAAGATGATTTAAAAAATCGAAAGCAAAAATTCCGAATACATAAGACCTAGAATAAAAATAATATAGTAATATTCACAAAACAATAAAAGAGAAAAAATGAAAATGCTGAAGCAATATCACCAATGTTTAATGCTAGTAGCCTTTGGTATCGCCGGGAATACTGCCATTTTTACAGAGATTGAGTTTCAACTAAATCTCTTATCCATAACTTGCCACTTCAACTAACTTATATTACTAATATAATATCCCAGATCTGTCTCTCACTGATCCGGTAACGTTCTGACGCCACCAACAATACAATTGGTGCCATAGCACTGCGAGACGTTAAACAGCATTATTTCAATGTTAGAGCACCTAAATTTCAGTCATTTTAAATTTAAAAAAGTAATTGTTCTCATTTCAAATAATTTAATAGCTCTAAAATAGTGAAATAGAATTTGCTATCGATTGATATAAAATTTATCTCGCTATGATAAATAGTTCCCGAGAAATTTTAAATTATATTAATCATATATTTCAAATTAATTTCCGTTTTCTAATAGAAAGTAGTAAATAACGTCAGTGGTATACCATGCGCGTGATATAGTTTGGACGCCACGATGCATCTGATTATTTATTGCAATCGTGATGATATAATTTGGTTATATTTTTGGCAACGTTCGACAAGCAGAGAAGTGCTTTGTTTTGATTAGAATTTCGAAAAAGAATTCCTTTAAAATTTTAACTTTTGATTTACGTTTGACAAGCTGAGAATTTCAGGGTTATTGAATTATTATGCACATATTTTGTATATATATTTTTACTATAATTTAATACTTTGCAATCATGAATTAGTTTACTATATTTTTTACGATGAATACCGATGAAGAACCAACCCATCTCAAAAGACAGAGGATGACAAAGGAAAGGAAAGCAATATGGTTAGCAAGGTATATATATATATATAAACACGTCAAATTTGAAGGGAAATCTCTCGAATGAAGAGGCAATTTGCACCCGTCATACCATGATGGGTGATTTTCTAGTATTTAAAATCATTGGCAAAACCAGAGGGCCAGTCTCCATAGCCTCAATCACTGAACCGATTTCGATATTTTGAAATATCGATATATATGAAAGCTTATGACACCTATCTATGCCATCAATGGTCGCCTGTCCCCACCTCCATTTTTGAGAGCAATCGAAAAAACGATGGGTGGTGGGGGACACTACTGTACTACTTCACTGTACATTCTCTGTGGTGGAAAATATTGACAATCTCCCAGCCCCAACCACTGGACCGATTTCGAGAATTGTTACGTCATATGAAAGTTTATGACGTTTAGATATGTCATCAATGGTCGCCTCCCACCCACCACCCTCCATTTTCGAGATATATCGCAGAATAAAACTTTGGCAGAGTTTCTCAGCCTCTACAACCGCCAATTTATTTCGCCAAGTTGCGAGCATGGCTGCAAGCTATTAATATTACGGGCGAACAACTAGTCGCCGAAGTCGACTAGTTATTATTAAACTTCAAATTATTATAGGCATTTAAACCATGTTATTTTAGCTGGTCTTGCAACTGTTCTGTTTAATTTTTACGAGAACTTCCCTATTGGAGTAAAATCGTATGATGCAACCATCGCATGAGAAACGTTCGTGTCACCTAACATGTAATTCCACATTGTTTTGCATGGTGCTGTAACTTCTATTGCTTATTCCTCAAGCAAGAGCAAAAAACTCAAGTATGATTTATCAGTATATCAGATAAAGTATCTTGAGCGCTTTGTTTACATAATCTTCAAAAAAATTGATAAAATAAAATAAAAATTCATTACGACATTGCTAAAGAATATGAAAAAAATAAATGAGTATAAAGAATCTTCATTCCTTAGCTTTCAATAACGGAACAAAAATATACGATTAAATATTTGTAGAAATTAAGAAAACGGTTTTAGTTTTGTTGCAACAATGAAAAGCATTATTGCAAATTATGCATAAAAGTATTTTTTTAATTGTAAGAATTAGGGAAAACATTGATACCAATTTAGCTGTTTTGTATTGAAGATATAATTGTTTGAATTTTAAGATGGTGCAAAAATCCTTTTTGTGTGATATTTCCGAAATTTATCAAAAAAACACTCCAAAATTCTGCTTAACTTTTAATTTTTAATTAGTCTTAAAAAGTCGCTCCAAAGTGCACATTCTCACCCTCCAAAGTATGATTGTGCCAAATTTAGTACTTCCGAGTTCAACGGTTTGCCTGCAGAGCAACAGACAGACACGAGCACATTAGCTTTTATTATTAGTAGAGACAGGAAATAAAGCGAATTTAATCGATATAATTATGTTTCGCCAAAATTTCTAAAGTTTATTCGATTAAAAATTGAGGACTAAAAGTGATAAACGTTGTAAGTACCAAAACAAATGTTGGGAAATCGCAAAAATACTTCACACTAGCAGCAGGAATGTTCACATTAGCAACATTTTTTATAAGCTTTTATTCAACCTGACTGTTGTGTCCTTGAATCTTGAGATCGATTTCTTACCCACTTCCAATCGAGCTACAGCTTTGAAATTTATCACAGTGGTGGGTTTCCGGTGACAATACAATATTATGCAAAAAAATTGCAATCTATACCTATTTTAAACCTAAAAAAATGATATTAAAATTTTAGTCCTATATTTGGGCGATAAAGTTTGGAAGATGGTAACCTCACGTTACGTAGGGTTGTAACAACAGCACGAAGCTAACAGAGAATACGATATACTTCCAGCGCTGCACCAATGAATGACGTAATAGCTCGTGTTTCTACGCATCTTGGGTTAACTTTCTATTAGAATTCGCCATGTTGTTCGTCAGGTTATCACGTAATATATTACGGATTTATATTTCAGAAAGTTAATGTCATTAAATCATTTTAAAAATGTAATTATACATATGTATATAATAATTTTAATATGTGTTTTATATTGAAGAATTCAATAATTGAATTTGGTTTACTATGCCTAACATGTCTTGTGTATTCGTGTCAGCCGTCACTAAAAAGTAGAAAATAAAATTAAATTAAAGTATAAGCTTTTATTCTTGCGAAAAAATGAACGCAAAAGTTGAAAATAATTTTTCTGATTACAATAAAATGCATGGTTCGAATAAAAGCGTGGGCGCCTTTACCTTCTAGGAATATTCCATTTGTTTTAGAAAATATACACAAAATATAAGGTGCTATATAAGGCGCCCACGCTTTTATTCGAACCATGCATTTTATTTGTAATCAGAAAAATTTTCACCTTTTGCGTTCATTTTTTCGCATGAATAAAAGCTTATACCTTATTTTTTTTTATTTATTACAAACCTTTGTCAAGTATTGACAGGACTATCAGGAAATTTTCACGTTTACAGGATTATAAAGCATCTCTACTTGACCCATTAACGTGAAAAACAGTGTCTGAATTTTTTTGACACTTACCTCGTTTTACCACTTCGTCTTTAATTTGTCACTTGTGATATGGGATAAAGCAGTACACTACCATTTGAAGCCGATTCATGCTCAGTTGCATGCTTAACACATCCACCTCTATGGGCGAATCAGATGCAAGCTCCAAGAAAGACAAAAAGTAACAGTGCTCGCTCTAGACAATTTATAAATCAGAAAAGAAAGAGGTGAACGTATTCTGTGGACATCTATTAATATGTTTAACTTAATACATTTGATATGCAAGTTAAATTCTAGTGCGCAGCGAAGATTCCTGAAAGACGAGATATCTCGTCCGTAGCGATGAATCGCCAGCAATCAATGTTTTCCTTGTTACAGGCAGTGGCAAGCGCGCTCTGCTGGACGTGATCGGCCGCCGCGCCATGGGTGTGACCAGAGGTCAGATCGTGCTCAACGACATCTCCCTCACGCTGCAACTCTTCCAGGAGCAGTGCGGCTTCGTCCCCAAGCAGGTCACCCTGCTGCCCGGACTCTCCGTCCGGCAGACGCTCATCTACTCCGCCCACCTGACTATAGGGCCCAAGGTGTCCGGCACCATGAAGAGGAACAGAGTGAGTGGCATGGACTGTAGCAATTCATTTATCGATTTCACATCAACGAGTTTTTAACACGTTGACTGCTATGACTCGCGCCTGTGAGACTCGCCCTTTCTATCTAAACCGATGACCCTTCTCCACTGTATCTTGCCAACAGTAGAGGAGGGGTCATCTAATTAGATAAAAGGTGTGTCTCACACGCGCGAGTCATAGCAGTCAACGTGTTAAAGGTTAAATCTTAAACGTGTGAGAAAATTGCACTTATTGTATAGCAACGGATTCTGAAACACTCCGCGCTTTTGCGCATGCGCAAAAGATTAGATTATTTGTATTCTCTGTTTCAATAAATTCGTTTTCACCTTTTATATTTCTGATAAGCCTTCTGTCCATCCAAAGCGCGCAAGCTCCACTTTTCCCTTCTTTTTGGAGGAAAATAGCTAGTAAGAAAGACAGTTAGAAAACTAATTTGAAATTAATTAAATTATGGGGGGAAGTTCAAAATGGTAAAACCTCAAATATTTATTTTAAAGATTAATTTAGAATTCATTTTTTCAGTGACATATTTAAAAAATTTAGTGCCTAAGACAATTTTTGATTGGGAATTTTTTTCTGCTAATAAAACAAGCATTCCTTTTCTATACAAGTATATGGTCGATATCACTAATTCAAAAGGTAACTGATGAAACTCCTTTCTGTTGTAAAATTAAACAATAATGATAATTGCATTCTAACTTTGTTTTATATCCTTTGGAAAATAAAGCTGCAGTATTAAAGAATATGGTGCAAAATATGTATTTAGAGAAATGCTGATATTATGAAATTGCAGTTAAATCTTCAAAATATCAACAGATTATTGGTCAAGTTTAATAATGTTGTGAAAATCTGCTAAATAACTGCAAATTGAATTGAAGACAAAATGCAGACTTTTTGCTGTCTTAAAAAATCTACAGGATATTTAAAGAAAAAAATAAAAAGATTTTTTTTTTGCAGATTTTATGCAGATTAAATTGAAGAAAAAATGCAGATTTTTTTGTGTCTTCAAAATATCTGCAGAAATCTTTAAAAAAATTTCCATTTTTTTTCTGCAGATTTTTTTTTTAGTTGGGTCATTTGTACATTTTCACTTGGTAACAGACTGAATCATTTGTACATTTTCACTTGGTAGCCAACTGAATTATTTGCACAGTCTCGCTTTGAGATACACTAGATAAAATGTATGATTTCACTCAGTGGCGAATCCAGGGGAGGGGCTATCGGGCTGCAGCCCCCCCCCCAGAGCTGAACCAAAATTCTTGATTTAATTTAAAATCACTACAACTGTTTGATCTTAATTTTCATTTAAAAAGAATAGTAATAAAATCGTGACAACATTGCTTTCTGACTTGACAGGCTCGAAAATTTTCCTACTTTTCTAGTCATTCCACTTGCACTTGTAGCGTTGGCGCGGTCGAAAACATTTTTTGGCCAGCTATTTCATTGTATTTTTTATTAAATTATCGAAAGTATTGTAGTGTTCTTTATTATTCTTATTGTCAGGGGAGTGAAGTCTGTAAAGTTAAATTGTTTTGGTTTACATAAGCCATGAGGTTTGACATTCACCATGACGATACAAAATTTTTATTACCTCCGCCCCCCCCCCCAGAACCGAATCCTGGATTCGCCACTGATTTCACTTTTATATACAGCATCAACCGCACAATTTCACTCCGAAGTTGCAATATAAAATAGGCAGTTTTCATTAAATATTACCAACAGTAAACTATTACTCAAGAAAATTACACCAAACAATTTCAGACGGCACGTTTTCTTCGAAAATGTGAAAATAATGCTTCATTTCTCTATTTCTGGCAGGTGAAGCAAGTGATGGCCGACCTGGCGCTCAACCAGGTGTCGAATCGGGAAGTGAGCAGCCTGAAGCCGAGCGAGTACAGAAGGTTGGCGGTCGGGATCGAGCTGGTGAAGGATCCAGGTGGGTCTTTAGTCACGCAACCCGCACTTGCCCGTGACTTTGAAATCCATTTCCTTATTACCCGAGATGGAAATTATTTGCATCAACCTGTAAAACCGAGTTGGTAACGAACATGACCTCCTTAAAAATTACAGTAATTGTAACTAACAGCTTTCCGAGGCACGAAGTTAAGGCGAGAAGTAGTTAATCATTTTTCCGAGCAGTAGGATTTTCGTTAACGTTATCTCGTCATAGATGGTCTCAAAAATTATTATAATCGGTCTGTTCAGAATTTTTCTGATTTTTATTTCTAATTCGTTCAAGAACCTCTTTATTTTCTGCTCTGTTTTTCTTTTTATGTTGTATCTTTAGGTAAAATTGCCATTTTAAAAAAAATGTTAGGTTACAACTAATCTCAAGGCGGCATAACTGTTGTTACACTTACTTTTTTACATAAAATAGTATTCGAATTTCTTTTACTTTAAAGAAACATGCGTTATTAATCTCAATGATTTAACTTTCGAGATATTTTTTGTGCGATAATTTTTGAAAACACTTTACTTTACTCTAAGACATACCCCTGACTCCAGAGATAAAGATCTTCAGTTTGCAACTTGGGTGTGTGTAGTAGAATCTTTATTGATAAGAAAAGAGGACATTCAGAAAAAAAGAATATAGTACTTTGTAATATAACTGTTAGTTCTTTCAAGTCTTTGTGTTGTTGACTTTGAGAGGGTGATGCCTTATGTAGGGGAGAAGGGAGAAGATGAGTAAATAGGGATAATTGAGTCTGTGGCTAGTTGTTGTCACCATCTTTTGGAAAAAAGGGTTTCGTTCTCCGCGATGAAGTGGTTAGTTTTCTGATTTTCGCCCTAGAATTGTTGTTTATAACTCTTTTCCACCAAAGTGGTTCTAGGTCAGCTGACGGTTTTGTTAGGTGGTATGATGTTGTTAAACAGGAAGTTTGTAGCATAGTGTAAGGGGTTTCCCATCTATTTTAACACTGGCTAGGAAATGATTGCTTACTGATAGATAATATTGGACAAATAGTATGACAATATTTACATTTTTGAATAAGTGGTTTTTGCTTATTTACACGTAGCGTTTAAGGAGCTATAAGATTAATTAGCTATAGGTTGATTCTTTGAAAACGCTGAATACTTCCCTGCATTTCCGAGCATTTCATCTAGGAATGGTGACAATCGCTAAATCAATGCCAGTGATTGAATTTTATTCGTCCAATCAAACCAACAAAATAAACATAAACCATAAGGAGTTCAAGTTTTTTTCCCATTTTCAGTGATGATCCTGTTGGACGATCCCACTTACGACCTGGATCCCCTGAACACGTACTTCGTGATCTCCATCCTGTCCAACCACGCCAAGAAGTACAACCGCATCGTCGTCCTGAGCATGGAGAAGCCCCGCTCCGACATCTTTCCCTTCCTCGACAGAGTCACCTACCTCAGTCTGGGAGAAGTCGTCTACACAGGTAATCGATCCCTTCAGGTAGAAATATACATAGCGTCAAACCCGTCTGCACGAGTAACAATCATATGGAATGAAAATATACATAAAAACACATAACGCCAAACAGTATGCCAAAACATAGTTCGTATCATGACAAAATCCTCTTGAATACAGTCCAATAAGCAGGATTTAAAAATAAAGCTCTTTATTTTACAAATATTCCAAGCAAAGAAACGTAGCACAAGTATTAAAACAGCACTCCTAAAAATTTACAACACAGATTACCGATAAATCTCAACACAGCGCTCAAAAGTTACTTATGAGCTCACCAGCTTGCTTGCTGATCAAAACCCGGCTTGAGTGCTTGCTTTTATACTTTTTCAACAGGAAGTGACGTCATTACGTAGGAAGTGGCGTAATCTCCAGAAAGTTCATGAAGCCAGTAGAAATAGGTTGAAAGTTCAAGGTCTTTCTAGAAAGTTCCTTTTGTCGCCAAGGTCGCTTAATTCTCGCCAAGGTCGCCAAATTTCTTGCCAAGTCGCCAAGATTAGCATCTCAGAGAACCAACTTTATAGCTTTGTAACAGTATGGCAGTTTAAAATAATTGCATGCGAATCATAAGGAATACAAAATTCGTGAAAAAGATTGGAAAGCTTGATGCATTTATTTCCGTCTTTAGAAATTTTATTTCTAGAAATTTAACTTAAAAATTGTTTCTCCGAATCATTGCTGACTTATGGCCTCTCTAAAAGAGAAACTATGACACCTTTTTTCCCCATCCACTTGGATCGAGAATTCCTGTTTGATGTTCTTCTGGCACGAAAGTGGTAATTCCGTGTGAGCCTTCTCGCCCTGAGCTCTGAATCTTTAGACAGTAATGGCAGATTTCGGCTCAACCTTCCTAAGATCACAATTTATTTTCTCTTCTAGTAAAGTTATAAGACAAAAGTGATTCAAAAAGGTAAGTAATCTTAAAGTTAAATTTCTAATATTAAAATTTATATGAAGACGAACTAGATACACCAAACTTTTCAATTGAATCCTTTGACTTTATACTAATGCTTTCTGTTTATGTATACTTACAAAGTTACAGCTACTCAAAATTTCACACGGCATACACCCTTTTATTTCCATTCACTTGATGCCTAAGACATCACAGAATTGTAGAATTTTTAAGATGCACAACGTGAGCTATTTCCAAATAGCATTGCTAATATAATAGCCCAGATCTGTCTCTCGGTAACGCTCTAACATGACCAGCAATAAAATTCGCGCCATAGCATTGCGAGACGTCAAACAGCATTATTTCATTGTTAGAGCACCTAAATTTCAGTCATTTTAAATTTTTTAAAGTAATTGTCGTTCTAATTTCAAGTAATTTAATAGCTCCAAAATAATAAAATAAAATGTTCTATCGATTGATATAAAATTTACCTCGCTATGATCAATAGTTCCCGAGAAATTTTAAATTATATTAATCATATATTTCAAATTAATTTCCGTTTTCTAATAGAAAGTAGTAAATAACGTCTGTGGTATATCATGCGCGTGATATAGTTTGGACGCCACGATGCATCAGATTATTTATTGCAATCGTGATGATATAATTTGATAATATTTTTTGGCAACGTTTGACAAGCAGAGAAGTGCTTTATTTTGATTAGACATCTGAAGTACAAGGAAAATTGTTAAACAACGAAAAATACTTCATACGGAATGTTGTTTACCAAGAGGTTTTTTGAATAAAGAAATGTGTAAATAAAAAATATTTCCTGTCATAAAACATATGTTTATTTTATTTGTTTTCAATCCATGTTAAGCATTTCTCTCGCATATATATCTATTTAAACACGTCAAATTTGATGGGAAATCTCTCGAATGAAGAGGCAATTTATGACTGGTGGTTTTCTAGACTAGTATTATATAAGCTATAACGCGTTAGTAGTGCTTTTTGGAGATTTTCTTATAATTTTAATGTTGTTTGGATTTCTTTCTCTTTTTTTTTTCAAACCTTATAAATAAATGTGGAATTATTTTTAAAACCAATAAGTTTGAGAATTCTAACAATAATTCTTCAAAAAAAGATACAAACTTAATAATAATAAAAATTTTGAAATAGTATACTTAAAAGTGTAAATTTGACAATTTTCTACTTTTTAGACTTAAATTTATAATTCATTATCATAAATATAATTGAATTTTTTTCACAAATTCAGTACCAGGTCTACCACACATATGAACCAAAGCTTAATTTTTCGGGGATGAGATTTTTCCGCTTTTTGGAGGATTTCCGCTTTTATTTTCTTGAAATGAAAAATTTCCGCTTTTTCTTTTTTCCCGAAAAAAATCCGCTTCCCCCTCCCTATTTTTCTTACAATGATCTTGGAATCTGTGTTCTTAAAAAAAATTAAGAGATATCCGCGTCTCCTTTTGCAAGAAATGCTAAGAAAAAAGACCCTTGTGATTGAAAATTCTTTTTTTTTTCAAAAGCTGCATTTTAAAGTGAAAAATTTGTTGAAAACCAAGTAGAATGTAACTTGCTTAGTGTCATAAATTTAAAAAAAAATTCATTTACATTCAAAATCTTATTTTTAAAAGTATGGTTTTTTTTCCATTTTTTACTATTATTCTAGCTACAAATTAGTTGACTAAATAACAGTTGTAAGTATGATTAGTATTTCATTGTTAATTTGGTATTCCTTTTCTGTCATATGTAATTTTTAAGTGTCCTTTATTTTTCTGAATTGTTGATTTTAGCCCAGCATGCAATTAAACAATTATCCGCTCACAAACATATATATATATATATATATATATATATATATATATATATATATTTGTGTATAATAATTTATCGCGCTTAAATGCGTAAGTTACTTAAAACGTATATCACGCGTAAAATTTTCAGATTTCTATTTTCAGCTTTTTTGGTTTTTTACAATCTCGTCCCTGTTTTATTAATCGATTACTTAATAATTTAGTTTCTAAAGTACTAAAATAGTGTATTGTCATCGAGAACACGTCCAGTTAAATAAAATTGTTTAAAAAAAGAATTTACTTTACTGAACAATTGCACACAGCAGTACATGTTTTGGTGATGGGAGGGGGACTTGTTATGATTATTCTAATTTTTTTTATTATTATTATTTTTCCAGTTAAAAATCTATCTTCATAGATCAAAATTAGACTTGTCAATATAACGAAGCGGAATTTTGAAGCGAAAAATTATGAACTCGATTATTGTGCTGTAATGTATTTTGGCAAAGATCAAGAATGGTTTATCACTTAGAAATCAGGATATAATTAAACTACAGAAGAACAAGAAGGAATATGCAGAAATAAAACTGTTTTAGCTTAATGAATAAAGATTTCAGATGAAAACCCAGCTTGATTCAGGTACTTAAAAACCAAAATCTCTCTTCACAAAAAAAAAATTAACGCTTTATATATGCCAGTTCTTTACTTTACCAGTTATTAACTTCGTACAAATCATTTTATGCTTTATGAAAAAATAACAAGATTGTCAGAAATGATGAATCTTCCCTCAATGGCTGATGCTTCGAAAAGTCGTGGCGCCATCTGGTGTGAACGATAAAAACCTAAACCCGACCCAAGACTAAAGTAGTTTTTAAATTAACACATCCGCATGGGGAAACGAGAATTCTTTGCAGTGATAAGTCCATTAAAATAGCCCAGTTCATAAAAAATGTTTCAACAAAAATTACTTCATTCAAATGTATTAGTAAAATAATATTTCTACTGTTGATTTACTACTTCATATATTGTCATTTCAAAAGTTTATTTTGATGTTAATCTTTTTTATTTTGATGTTAAATCGAATTACATTTTCTTTTGGATTTTTAGGAAGTACCAGAATGCTGCTAGATTATTTTGGAAGCATAGGATTTCCTTGTCCTGAACTGGAAAACCCACTTATGTATTATTGTAAGTAAAATGTGATGTTTTTCGATGCAGTTTGGAAGAGATGCTTTTAGCGAAGAGCATGCACACATTCTTGAAATAATTTAACATAATTTCATGCAGATTATCTTCTAAAGCTGCTTTTCTATCTCAACGCATTCACTGCTACGGACGAGTTAACTCGTCTTCCAAGAAAGTTTGCCGTGCATTAGTATTTGACTTGTATTCTAGTTTAGATAATAGTTACAATTCATAAAATTTAGCAAAATTAATTAATTAAATTTAAATAAATTAAAATAAAAACATATTTTGCATTAAATAGAAAGGCGCGTATGCAGCCGAATCTAATAAAATACAAAAACAAATAAAAGAAATTTAAATAAAAAGAAAAATAAATTAAAAACAATAATAATAATAATGAAAAATAATGAAAAAAATATACGTTTTTGTGCCCAAACGCAGCAGCAAAAAGTAATTGCTTCAACAGAAATTTTTTTTAAAAATAATACAACAAAAACTATAAAATAAAAACCAAAGATTCTCTAATACTTAGAACACTTTAATTAGAAATTATTCAAAATGGAAAGGAACTAAAACGGCGCACTCATCTTACTAGTTTAGATAAGTTAGAGATGTTAATAGATGTCTGCAGAATATACGTCCACTTTCTTCCTTTCTTGGTATATAAGTTTCTAGAGCAAGCAAAGTTACCAGTTGTCTTCTCTGGAGCTTGAATCTAATTTGTATGTCACAGCGAATGTGTTAATTATAACACACCTTAATGAAACGGTGTTATGCAAAAAACCACAAATGTTCTTGCATACATTTACCAATTTATAAGTAGTCAAAATTCTGAAATTCTTTGAGATATAAGACTCGATTAACAGGATTGGAATAAGTCCTATAGGCAACTGATAAGACTCTATTAACAGGGTTGGAATAAGTCCTGTAGGCAACTGATAAGACTCTATTAACAGGGTTGGAATAAGTCCTNNAGGCAACTGATAAGACTCTATTAACAGGGTTGGAATAAGTCCTACAGGCAACGCAAGTTTTAGGGACTCCCTTTCCCCTCTCAACTTACAAAACCAGATACATATTTTTATTTTATATAATTTAATATCCATGTAATCAGCGTGAAGTAACAAGTAATACAGCAAACTTAATAACAAACCAATTAATGGTGGGTCAGTTTCAAGATACTTAATTTCAGTATCTCGAACAAAAAAAAAATGCAATTTTTAACAAAATAGTATAAAAAATTACAAAGCTTGATCAATACAATCTTATTATTCCGAAACAAAGTTTTCCAGGGTTGTTTACTTGTGAGTCAGTCAGCCAACTGCAAAAATTTAATCCATACTAATCTGTAAATGAATTTAATATGAAAAATGCTAAGAATAATGGTCTGAAATTTAAATATTTAATTTTATTCTTTTAAGTTAGAATGCACTAACCATATAAATAAAATAAAGGCACAAAATTAGATTACCCTAAAAATACCAGACAAAACTAGAGTCCCCCCACCAAAAAAAAGTTAGGACCCCTATGCAGTCGCCTACTTTACCTATTTGATAATCTGGCGCTATCTTTTAACGCAAAATGCTCTACAGTGTTGCTACGATATCTTCACGATATTTTGCGGAATTCAGAATATCGAACAACATTATAGAGATATCGTACAATATCATGTGCTACTAAGGGAAAATAGTTTCATAGAATGTCCATTTGTATTGAAAACCATGAAGCTTTTCCTTCACATTTACTGCTGCCTCCCTGCAGTGTGCCTGTCCACTGTGGATCGTCGAACCAGAGAAAGGTTCATCGAATCCAGCACCCAGATCTCTGCTCTTGTCGAGAAGTTCAAGATCGAAGGTTCCCACTACAGGAAGTACTACCTGCCGTCCACCGACACCTTGGAGAATAAAGAGACGCGCTACAAGTTGCCTCTAACTGCTTACGGACAACCTTCCTGCTGGCAGGTGTTTAGGAACTTAGTCAGGTATGTTGAAAACTGCAGGGTGAACACTAAGTTACACTTTGCAACAAAACTTTGTTACCAACGTCTTTAAACTTTTAAACTCCTGGTATGTTTTTAGAGGATTCGGTGCTTATGTGTTTTGACTTTTTAAGGTATCCGAATGTGTTCGGAGACTTCTTTTGAAAAATAACTTATATATATATATATCAATGCCATTTTTCAATTACATATGTTTTGAAACTGTTGAAATATTGTAAAAGTAGGCTTTCAAAATAATATTTTTTTTAAAAAAAACTGAGAAATTTGAAGAAAAATGATTAAAATATTTGCCTTACGCTAACAGCCATAGACAAAATCATATTCAAAATATACATAAATCCTTGTAGGAGTACATTTTTATGACAGTTATCTGTGTTATGCTCTAAAATATTTCTTGTACTTCAAAATAGTTTTGAGATATAGCTGAACATAGTCACTAAACTGGTAATTTTTCATAACAAATGCTTTTCGTTTATATTTAAGTACTTAAAAATAATACTTGATTTTAAAATTGACCTTAGTTTTTAGAGGAAAACATCAAGCGTATTACAAAAAACAATCTCAAATTTCATATCAATACTTGAATAACTTTTTGAGAAATCATTGTTATGCTCGATAGTTTTCCTCAAAAATATCATTTCTCAGAAAACACATTTAAAGTTTTCATGCAACATAAAATAATGCTTACAGTTCTGTAATAAAACAGCTGTAATTCCATTTGTAATTTACGTAGAGTAAAAAGTGAGACAGTTTTAGAAAGCTAATTAAACAGGCTACAAAATTAAGTCATAAATTTTTTTTGATAATTTCATCAAAAGCGACGATTTTAAACCAGTCGGATACCTTAACCCTTGCGTTTTGGAAATGGTCTTTTAATTTTTTTAAAAAATGCGACTTTCGGAATCATAGTGTGTTTTTGTAATTATGCGTTTTCGTTTTTAGTTATATGTGCGTTTGCAAACTTTTTATGGTTCTGTGTATTCTCGGTGTTCAACTTTTTATTTTCTAGCGCATTTTTTTTTTATTTATTCGTTGTGACTTTTGTTCTTTGTGTGTTTGTTGTTTATAGCATTCTGTAAATGGTGTTTTCTCTGTAGTGTGCTTTTCTTTAAATAAATTAAACTTTAGCGCGAAACAGACCCGGACTAAGCTCTCTAGTAGCCTTTAGGTAATGTGAGATTCGGAGCCCCTTCCAAAATCGAATATTTTTATTGATTTTAATTTATGGGCTTTATAAGCAGTTCTTAAGTAACTACAACTGATATACAAACTAACAAACAATATTACAAAACATATTGTTGCGGGTAACCATCAAGAGGGTTAATTTCAGAGTGTGTGGCATGTAAAAAATTTTAGTTTACAAGTAATTTTTAAACAAAATATGGTAAAAAGAAAATATAAATATTTTTTAACATGTTTGCTGCTATGACTCCCGCCCGAGATTTGGATCTTCTATTTAATTAAATGACCCTTTCTCTACTACCTCTTAGCTATAGTAAAGAAGGGCCCATTAAATTAGGTAGCAGGTGTGAATCACAGCCGTGAATCAAAATACGTGATCGGCAGTCAACGTGTTAACAATTCTAAATACTGTTCACGTGCGAGACAGTCAGCCAACTGCAGAAAAAGATTGGGCCACTCTAATCTACAAGCAACTTAGAAAACATGAAAAAAATCCCATGATTAATGTCCTGAAATTTTAACGGTACTTGAGTTTAATTCGAATATGTTCGAGTACATGGTACTTGTAAATCAAATAAAAGCTCAAAATTAGATTACCCTGAAAATACCACTGAAAAATCTCGGAGGACCTCGGGGCCGCTAGGCAGTTGCCTAGTTTGCCTATCACAAAATAACCTCTGAAGAGAGCAATGTAACATTTTTTATCATTGCATGGCTCTGTTCTTTTTTTATCGTCTAATAGAAAGCTCAACTAGAACATAAACAATAAACAGTTAATGAAAAATTAATTATTAACGAAATGGCGTCGATGAAGGAAAAAAGGCGCAGTGAGTTTTGTGATTCCATGAAACCAAATCGGCCATTTCTGTTCAAGGGGAGTTTAAACGTTCACCAGTTCGTGATACTGGAACAATTAAGGTTAGGATAACAGATGTTATATTATATATAAACCATAAATACAATTTTGAACTAACTTAACTTCTCCGAGCCTCACTAGATGTCGCTACGAGTGCATGCATTGAGAGGGAGCATAAAAAGAAATTGTTCAGCATCACTTCCGTCCTTTTTCAATTTGAATTCCTTGCATCATAAAAGTCATCCATTGGTGTTTTCAGTGTTAGATCTCTGCGAAAAGCTGATTTCCCATGGATTCTCTCTAGTTTTCTGTTGGGTTCCTTCCCATGTAGGAATCACGGGAAATGAACATGCAGACAGTAATGCTCATTCAGCCACCCACTTTTCACATGAACCCGTGCCAGTTTGCGACCTCAAGAAATATATTAAATCCTATTTACAAATGAAGTGGCAGAGACATTGCGACCAAGAAATAAATAATACACTTTACAGCATTAAACTCATTATTGAGAACTGTTCAGAGGATGATAACCGTGAAAGGGACACAATTCTGACCAGACTTCGCATTGGGCATACCAGATTTACCCACCGTCATCTTCTGCTGGGTGAGCCAGCTCCTACTTGCCCACACTGTAGCTGTACTATATCTGTGAAACACATACTCATTGAATGCAAACATTTTAAAATCCATCGTTTGCGATTTTTTAACACGAGCTCACCTACTTTAACCACAATGATTGGTCTGCACCCTCACATTTACCTTCTGAAATTTTTAAAAATCACTGGCTTTTATCCACACATTTAAACAACTTGTTCCAACTATTTTACACCTCTCATTTTTACCTCTTCTCGCTAAATAAGCATGTGAAAGTTTAATTTTTTGCATTTGACTTTTATTGATTATTTTTATATCCGCTTACTACCTTTTTACATATTTCTACCCTTTTGCATATTACTATCTTGTTTGGCGCAGCATGGCCAAATACTGGCCCTTGCGCCAAAAACCCTCAAACAAACCAAACCGTCCTTTTTCAAAATATGTTCCAAACAGTCTATTCAACCGAAGACCGTATTTTAATTGTTGAAAAGTGGTATTTATGTGCGAAAATGCAACATTCTCTGTTACGTTCTTTTCAATAAATAAGTCTGCAATACTATATGGAACGACTCGCAAATTATTTCAATTCAAATCTTTAGGTTAATAATAATTCATGCGGTTACTATCATTCTTTATTCGTCTTCAACCGACCTGTCTTTCCCATACTTGGTTGCAGATACCACTCCTGCTACCGTAAACTGGCACATCGGCAGGATTCGCGATGGTGTCTGTGTATAATCTAATCATGGGGAGGAGAGAATTTAAAGTTGTTCGGGGTATGGCATTCGCGTGGGATCTCAGGGCCCTGTGGTTGAAGTGTTGTACTCATCCACCCTGCATCCATGCAACTGGTTTGATGACCCTTGAGGTTATAGGCACCAGAGGTGTGGGGTGGCGTCAGGTCATGTATAATCTACTATCCACTACGCCCCAGCCATTCTTACAGGCAGGTATCACATTGGAGACCTCCAGCCCCTTTCTCCTGACCATATACTAACGACTCTTTTAAGCACTTGTTTTCTGTACAG
>BGPR01000148.1:1034765-1063094 GCA_013235015.1 Araneus ventricosus | reverse complement strand
CTAACGACTCTTTTAAGCACTTGTTTTCTGTACAGATTCTTGGTTTTTGGCGCAGCTTATCCCATTCGAGAATCTTGTGCCAGGGAAAGTCAAATCAACTTCCCCTGACCGTATGAACACGCTATGTCGAAAAAGTCAAGTGCCCGAAGTCATCACTCTCTTTTCTCTCCTACAGCCGGCGTTTCTGCATCCTCCTGAACTGCAATTCCCGCGCACTGAGGGAGATGTTCCTCCGCATCTTCATGCTTCCCCTCTTCTGCACGCTCCTCTTCTGCTTCTACTTCCAGATCAACCACTTCCAGCAGAGTTTCCTCACAAGGAATGGACTCGTCTTCAACCTCCTGGTGGCCGTCTCCTTCCTCTCCGCTGCCATCACCGCCATCACGCGTGAGTATCTCACTCTAGTCCAGGGGTTCCCAAACTTTTTTCCCCGTGTACCCCTTGATTATTGTTTTTGTTTTCGCATACCCCTACTATCATACCCAACCCCTCTCCCAACCATCCATCTTAGCTTAAGCTAAACTAAAAATTAAATGACTCGAATTAATAACATTCGCAGAACTTATTTTTGATTTCGCATTTTATTACTTTTTTACAATATTATTAGTTCAACGCCAAAGCAAATGAAACCATTAATGCAATTATTTCGTTTTAACTTGTAAGGATTGCTAAAAATTACGTTCGTATTAAACAACTAGTCAAGTGATATAGTTATTAAATAGCAAGTATTCACCTGGAGAGACAAAATTCTCTAATTGTTTTAATCCCTTATGTTTTCTTATTTCCGCCATTAACGACTTTGATTTCGCATACCCCCCCCCCCAAGGGGCCTCAAATTACCCTCAGGGGCACGGGTATAACAAATTGGGAACCTCTGCTCTAGTCCAACTGGACAAAGGCAAAACGTAATTCAGATGAGTGACACTTTCAAAGGATAAAGGTTAGTTGAGAATGGCTGAAAATATTGTTGGTATGATTTGAAAAGGCAAATTTCCTCAGAACATCAATCAGAGTACAGTAAAGCATCATTTATACGTCTTTCAAAGGACTGGCGTAAAACAACGTATAAATAAAAACACCTATAATTGAGATTTTAATAAGCAACTTTGATTATTACCAATCTAATGTTACGTTTACAAATTCATTTAAAAGTGGTAATTTTAAAGTTTTTGAGGGTTGCAGTAGTATATCACCACATGGTATTGAAAACAATAATGAAATTTTTAAATTAAACATTTATCGTAAAAGTGAGAAAAATCGTGCCTTTATTACATTTCGTGAGTACTAACTGTACATTTCTTATTTAATACGATTTATGCGCATAAGAAAATCTATGACCGTCATCTGACGTGCTGGTTGTATCAAGTACAACATTATAAATCGAATTAAGTTCTTTGAAATGCTTTTTCACTTCTATTTCTACAAACAAAATGGGTTCGAAGTTTTTCAGTGCAGTCCATTGTGTCTTTAAAGGTCTTCTTCACGTTCTTCTTCAACATCGCTCAAATTAACATCTTACAATTTTTTTTGTATTAATTCATCAACTGTGAATACTTCCGAAGTCATCATATCTATAGCACAGTTCATAAAATAGAAAAAGAGGGAATTTTCACATTTTAGAACTGGGGGAAACGATGTATAGCCGAAGTTTTCCGTCGTATAAACGAAGCAATTTATCATTACAGTGGATAGGAACGAACCGGGACTGTGATAATATGACGTGTAAATGTAAACGACGCACAAATGAGAAACATATAAACGGTGCTGTACTATATCTGTACGACATGAGTCAAACGTTGCAGCGTCTCCTACATTTGTATCTTTAAAAATGAATCCATAAGCTTACGTAGGCACTATTGCGGATCACCCTTCGCCAATTTCAATTCTTCTAGAAGGAGAAATTCAGATCTACCAATAAGATAATTGGTCTATACACACTAGTGTTCCTTAAACATAGATAGTTCAGCTATCGACAGTTTTCTCCCCGCGATACTATCGATAGCTATTTTTCCAAGTCGATAGTTTAGAAGCTATCGATAGTTCCGAAACTATCAATAGTTTTAAAACTATCGATTGAAAACGCGCTTATCGATAGTATTGCTTGAGAGAAAACTATCGATAGTTTTGAAAAAGTCTATACTATCGATTGTTTCAGTCGATAGTTGCGATAGTGTTTTCTGCTTCTTTATTTAACTAGTTTTCTTTTAAATATTGAGGATTTATTGGAAACTTTGTGTAAAATAGAAACTTCCAGAAGCTTCTGTGTGATGTATAAATTTAAGCACGTGCTTTATTTCTTTGGTATATTTTTATTAGTGTCTCTCCTTCAATCTAGACTAGTGTTCCTTAAACATCGATAGTTGAACTAGCGATAATGCAGTCGATAGTTTTCCCAAATTATTGACTGAACTATCGATAGTTTCAAAACAAACGATCCTATCGATTGTTTTCACCCCGGCGATACTATCGATAGGTGTTCGTCCAGTCGATAGTTTAGAAACTATTGATACTATCAATAGTTCCAGTCGATAGTTTTGAAACTATCGACTGAAAATGCACCTATCGATAATATTGCTCGGGAGAAAACTATCGATTGTTTCAGTCGATAGTTGCGAAAACCCGATACTATCGACTTGGCTTCGATAGTATCGATAGTCTATCGATGTTTAAGGAACACTAATACACACTAGGTGAAGAATATACTAAAGTTCTAGACTCGTAATACTAAAGCTTTCCAACGCCCAGTCAGTTTAGTTAGTGAACGTTCCGTTTTGAAGTTGCTTGGACGTTCTTTATGGGGAAAAACCTTTGGACAGTTCGCCAGTAAGAACCACCCGACGGATTTCGACAATTTTTTTTAATTGAAAGGTTATGACGTCTAGATATGTCATCATGGGTCGCCTGCTCCTCATCCCCCCCATTTTTGAACGAAATAGAAAAAACACTTTTTCACCATACATTCTCTATATGTTTTCTCGATTTCGTTCGAAAATGGGGGTTGGTGGGGGGCCTCTTATGACATATCTAGACGTCATAACCTTTCATATGAAATAAAAATTGTCGAAATCCGTCGGGTGGTTCTTGCTGGCGAACTGTCCAAAGGTTTTTCGCCATATAGAGAATGTCAGTAGAAAATAGTTTTTTCGATTTCGTTCGAAAATGGAGGGGTGATGGGATACAGGCGACCCTTGATGGCATATCTAGACATCATAAGTTTTCATATAAAATAAAAATTGTCGAAATCGGTTAGGTGGTTGGGGCTGGGGAATCTCTACAATGTTTACCCATAGACAATGAACAGAGGAGAAGTATGTTTTCGATTTCGTTTGAAAATGGAAGGGGGGGGGGCAGACGACCATTGATGATATATCTAGACGTCATAACCTTTTAAATGAAAAAAAAATGTCGAAATCGGTATGGTGGTTGGGGCTGGCGAATCTCTGAGGGTTTTTCCATATTATTTTAAGTATATAGATCCCAACAGTTCCATCACAATGACGCTTCAAAAACACTGTAAAATACCCATTGTAGGTGATGGAAACTGTTTAGTTAGGGCGATTTTCATTCTGTATTTATGTATCTGAAGATTTTTTACCGAAATTCGTGAGAATGTTATGCAGAACGTTATAACTAGATAAGGTTTATTGAAAGATTTTGCAATTTTAAAGGAATCTGTTGTCCACAAAGAATATGAAATCTACTACGGTTTTATGGTCTGTTCCACTGATCTTCACGCTGAACTGAAAAAGTAAAAGGTAGTGGCTGATAGCCTCGAAGCAGCGAGGTGGCAGGGGCAGTGCTGAACAAAGTGCTAGTATTTAAGAAAATAACTCCGATTCTTGAATTTCGAAATTTTAATTCATTCTTGGTTGCTTCTTTTAAATTATTTTGCTGTTATAAAGGATGAGGAATTTTTCATTTTGGTAGTTTGACTTTTCAACGAATTTTTATGCGATTACATTCTTATCCTCTTGCATTAAGGCATTTTCTTTTCTCACTGGCGTGCAGAATACCATTCGATCAAGCCCTATTTTATTTCGCTAGCCACGCAAGAAAAATACTTTCAATTCACTCATAGCTATTGTCTGATACCGTTTGCATGGCCTGGTAATCTGAATAGCCTGCTGCACACGAGACGATGTGTCAGCAAGAAATATTTCGGTTGCCGCATTACTTTGCAAAAATAGTTTTCAGATTTGCAGATGCATCGTTCCAAATGAGCTTGTTCTTTTCACTGACACGCCTGCCTGCTTAGTCGGGCAACGCTCCGAGACGATCTAGGTACAAATGAAAAGGAAAGATCTCCCTTGTTGTCTAAGAATGAAACATTTAAGAATAAATACAAGCTCTTCCGAAGAGCTATTTATTAATGCAAGATGCTGTCAATTTTATAAATGTTGAATAGAATAAGTTCGTTTGACGCCACGGTTCAGATAAACATAACTGCAGATGTCATGAAACACTTAAAATTATATTGTCTTGCATCGTATCTAAAGCACGGTTTTACATTAAGCCAGTATTGCCATGCCGGTAAGATCTGGCATACGCAGAAACAGACGCTTTCCAGAGATGGCACTATATGCTGTCTTGTATCGCATCTAAAGCAGCGTTTTACATTAAGCGAGTATTGACATGTCGGTAAGATATCGCATACGCAGAAATAGACGCTTCCCAGACAATGGCACTATATGCTGTCTTGCATCGCATCTAAAGCAGCGTTTTACATTAAGCCAGTATTGTCATGCTGGTAAGATCTCGCATACGCAGAAAGAGACGCTTTCCAGACAATGGCACGTACTTGTTACGACTAGCCAAGTGCATGCTATTGTCCAGACAGTAGTTTTCTCATTCTGCGTATGCGTGATCTTTAATGGTCTGACAATACTGCCTTAAATACAAACGCTGCTTCGCACTATGGTGTGACGTCACGCCCTTTTCCCACCTGCAGTATGCGTAACGGATTCCGAACTTAAACTGGCAAGTTGCATTTAATTGTGTCGCGTGAACTTGAATTGACTCCATTCTGGAAGAGAGCATTCCCACAAGTTTTTTGTATATAATTGCGCACAGAGTGAATTATTTATTGCAAAAGAGATTCAATGGGATCCCACTGTCACATGAACTTCGGAATGTAGTGCACTCTTTGTAAGTGAATAAACTAAATAAACTTTCAAAAGCATGTCTTTATACGAGTACGAAACAGTAGAATTTGTTTTATTTTAACTATTTTCTACCTTTTAGTCCCTCATCGCAAATCTTGAAATATTTTCTTTGTAAATTCACTACCAGGTGGCGCCACGCGTATGGAATCTAAATTTAAATTGACTGAAAATTTAGTTCTTGAAATATTCAAATAGGGTATCGTTAAACGAGAACACAAATACAAAATTTCAGAACTGTAGCATATCAGGAAGTGAGCGAAAAATCGATTACAAAGTTCCAACTTTACAAACGTGAAAGAAGTCAAGAAAAAAATGGACTTGATATCGCAGCATATTTTAAAACAACGGATAGATTAGACGCTTGTTACTTAGTCATGTGACAGTGGCGTCACATGAATTCCCTACATTTAACCCTTTCGACCCGACTTTTGCATAATTAAATTTTAACTATCAAAAGTACTTTAATTTAATGTTGACAAAATGTGTAAAATTGGGATTTATCCACCCATTAGGGAATGAGATCTAATCACCGGGACGTACATGCCCATTATGGCAAAAAGGGTTTAACCCCTTCTTAGTCGGTTTTTTTAATTTCCGACCCCAAAAAAGCATTTTTTTTAATTGCTGAAAATTAATTATGTTCTATTCTGTATTTGAAAATGCAAAATATTTGTGTCAGTAAACAGTTTTTGCTTGACCTGCTGGTAGTCATACATGTGACATTCCTTTAACTGATCTCCAGTTTTCCTGCAATGCACCCAAGTTTTAAATTAAAACAAAATATTTTCTGATAATATATTTTTCAAATCTATAGGTTTGAGGGATTTAGGATAAGTATCTGCATGAAAAGAATTACTAATGATATGTAAAAATGTTTTTTTAAATGGTTTTATAACCTTACCATGAAAACAGCTTTACAATCTTTCTTGACCATCAGAGCGTAGAACCCCCATTGAAATCATTTATTGCCGATTATTTTATTTCTTATTCAGAAATGCAAAAAAAAAAATGGCAGATTTTAACGTGACGCGTAGGTAGCGACGAATTCACTTTCAACGATGCAATTTTTCTTTTCGTCTGACATGCGATACAGACTGCACGGTCTCAAAACCGAACGTATGACATGCGACGCCGACTGTACGGTCACAAAACCGAACGTATGACATGTGACGCCGACCGTACGGTCCCAAAAAGCCGAACGTATGACATGCGACACCGACTGTACGGTCACAAAAACGAACGTATGACATGCGACACCGACTGTACGGTCACAAAACCGAAAGTATGACATGCGACACCGACCGTACGGTGACAAAACCGAACGTATGACATGTGACGCCGACCAAGAAGGGGTTAAAGAATTGGAGGAGCAGATGCCACTTTTTTCAAATATCGCACCACAGCTGCAGTTTCGTTTTGCCTATATCCACTTGGTTATCTAAGAGTACAGAACTATCTAACACATCATGTCTGATATATTAATGTGGATAAAAATAGCCAATTTTGAATTCTTTCAGATGCTCCTCATCGCAATCGCTACTACCAAGAGAGTCGCGACGGCATCTACAGAGGTCCGCTCTTCATCCTCTCCACGATCTTCTACAGTCTGCCTCTAAGCCTGCTCACGGTGACGGCCGCCGGGACGATCATCTACACGTACGTATCCTCATTCGCCTCAAAGATGGCCGATGCGATGTATAAAGCTTTATTTTAATATGTTGTACGAAAACCATCCTTTGCGTATACGTGAATGTAATTCAACAAGCAGGGTGATAAAAAAAATAGATCTTTATTCTATGAATTGTCCGACAAACACGCAGCACAGGTAACAAAACTAAATAGCATTGTATAAATTACCAACACAAGCAGATCACTAATAAAAATCGGTCGCAGCACTTTCAATAGCGCTCAGAGTGCACTGCGGACAAAACTCCAACTGATTCACTCCATGAGCTCGCAGTATTTATATTTTTTCCAACAGGATGTGACGTCACTTAGACTTCTTTCGAAGGTTCTCCATATTTCCGTTCTTAGCAGAGATAGGACCATAATTCAGGCATTTTCTAGAAGCTTCGTTTTGTAGCCAAGGTCGAGATTCATTGGCATGGCTTCCAGAAAAATCTCTGTAAAACGCTCTTTCCTGCCATAAGATTATCATGTTAGGGAAACAACTTTACAGCTTCGTAACAGTATTGTTTATAGGCTGGCGTATTAACATTAAATTGCGTCAGATGTGATTCAAAAATTGTTCAAAACGTTCTACAGAGCTACGAATTGTGGCACTTCTTGGATAGTAGGTGTTCACTTAGAAATAATTTTGAAAAAATTTAATTAGATTTTTTTGTTAATTAAAAACTTTAATGTTTTTCCTGAATAACTTCAGAGCATTTTATTGCGCAAAAACTATTTTTACAAAGAATAAGGTTATTTCTGTAGAAACCAAACTTACCAAAGATGAACTAAATGTTTCGTATTCAGTACAAATTCCAGGAAATACATGCAAGCTCCAAGTCTTCCAAAATGCATCACTGTGTTGTGAACAACATAAAAATTTAAAACTATACGAAAAAACTACTAATGGCAAATAAGTTAGTAATATATTGTACTACCAAATCAAAAATTCTATAACTGTTTGAAAGGCAACAAAATTATAACTAAACATTGAAACTTTTTATAAGGCAAAAAAAAACATTGAAATTGAAAAAAAAAAGAATCAAACATTCAGTACTTTTGTTAATAACGAAAAGGAATTCATCTTCGAAATAACATTTATGTACCGCATATCTTTAAAACTTATTTTAACCGCTTAACTTAATTAAAAGACCGAGAGTACTCCAGTATCGCATTTTTAGTCTTAAAACTAAAATTTAATCATTCATTAGCTTTTTAATTTTACACAAAAATTACGTAGAATCTATAAACATCACGAGTATTATATGCCTTCTGAGATGAATGAAAACGACAGCCCCTTTCCAAAACAGAAGGAGTCATGTCTGTTGAAATCTTGCATCCGATTAACTTCATATATGCTTTTTGCCTTTTTCCAACAGTGGTTGCAAGCTGCGTGAAGAGTGGGAAAACTGGGCCACCTTCTGCGCTGTACTGTGGACTGTTTACGTGTTTGCCGAACAGCAGACGATATCTCTGATGATGATTATCCGATCGTCCTACACATCGTTCCTTACCAGCATATACATTCTAATTATTTATATAACATTTGCAAGCGGAACTGTAAGGTAAGATAAAATCTTTATGATCAAAGGAAACTATTTGTAATGCAAACGAATTGGTTCTTGAAATTAAATGATTTTTTTTTTATTGAGCTAAAGCTTCCAATTCATGTGGTATTAAAGTTCTGTTTCAAATTATTAACTTTTATAAAACTGAAGAATAGATTTAAGTGTTTTTTGGAATGGAATTGGCTAGTTCGAAGCTGAAGAGACCACAATAAAAATTCGTTCTGTCCGAAGATTCGAATTTAGAAAATCAGAGTTTAAAAATAAGTGAAGTGAGAGCAAACGATAATTTTTACACTAAAAATGGTAGCAAAGATTTATTTCAAATATTTAACAGTTCCAATAAATTGGAAATAAAATAATTACATTTATTTATTAATTATGTATTAATTAAAAATGCAATAATTTTATTATTTCAATGAATAAATTTTAATACACAGTGTGCGGCTTTTTGAATCCAACAACTGTGCAATAAACGTTACTATTCACATCTAAATTGTTTAAGGCTTTTTTGTAAATGAGAAATATTTTATTCCATTTTTTTTTTGGATACACTGTACGGCAGTAAATTCCTCGAGTGAATTAATGGCCTTTAAAAAAATTATTCACATACGATCTCTGAGAACACAATGTACAGAGACGTATTCAGCCAATGAAAGCAGATCATAAAAACAATTTTTCCACATTTTTAAAATTTCGATTTCGAAATTAACCAAAATAAATTCTAATTATAGACAATTTTCTTGTTAATTGACAATGTAATTATGGGCATTTTCAATTCTAATTATAAATAATAGAAAATTTTAAAGAACCAGAGGAAAAAATTATAATTGCAGCGTAACTTCGATCAAACGTCACTGTCTGTACCAGGGTTCTGGCTTGATAACCGAATAATAGAAATCTTTTAAAACATAGTACTGTACAGTACCGTGATTTCACTGCTGAATTGGGGCAAAAATGAAAATAAAGTCCTTTAAGTATCCGAACACGTTGAAAAGTCGATTTGCGGCCAAAATTCCCATTTTTTATTTTTGATGTTTTGGGTATTTCATTCATTTACCTTTCTAAAACATATTTACTTTTGTCGGTACGTTAATTAGAAGATGAGATATTGTTTTATAACAAACCGAAAACCGGAAGTGGGCGTTTAATTAACCGTAAGTAGTCATTTAAGGGACAGAAACCTGTCAAAAATTCTTTTAAACTGCATTTTTTCAAGTTAATATGATGTTAGTATATTTTTAGGATTTTTTTTTAAAGTTTAGATACTTAATTTAAGCTTGTGGCAAAACTAAAATTTGATTTTTCTCAAAACTGCATTTCATGCATAATTTTCACACTTCACACATGATAGCTCAAGATATTATCATTCGATTGTTCTGAAATTTTGTGAACACTTTCTTCAAATGTTTCTCTAGTGAATGTACTAGAATAATGTATATTGTAACAATATTTTTTTAATTATGGTGTTTTATTTGAAAATTGACATAAAAAATTTGCTGAATCTTATAATGATTGTTCGATTATCTCTAAAATTTTTATTTATCCAAAGAATGTTAAGATTCTAGTACAAGCACTAGTCCACAGCATGTAGTTTATTTTAGTATTAGTTTTATTTGAATTATTACAAAAGTTTGAAGCATGTTTGAAGTTTTTGAAAATTTTCGCTACAAAACAGCACAAATTTAGGTTTTTTGAAAATTCATAATAATTTATACTCAAAAATAATGCTCTATTATTAATCTTTATAAAGTTCAAATCTAAAAAATATATTATGGTGTTTCTATATAACAATTTTTAAAAAAATTGCTCCGAACGTGTTCGGATACCTTAAAAGGGAATAATGCATACACATTGCATTTAGCTTTACAAAACGATCAAAATAAATTTCAATATAAGAGTAGTGATTTAGAGATATGTATTGTAATGATAGAAACTTACTTTATTACTAATATAAAAGCCCAGATCTCTTGGTAACGTTCTGACGTCACCAACAATAAAACTCGAGCCATAGCACTACGAGACGTTAAACAGCATTATTTCATTGTTAGAGAACCTAAATTTCAGTAATTTTAAATTTAAAAGAGTAATTGTCGTTCTATTTTCAAATTTAATAGCTCTAAAATAGTGAAAAAAATTTCTATCGATTGATATAAAAATTACCTCGCTATGATCAATAGTTCCCGAGAAATTTTAAATTATATTAATCATATATTTAAAATTAATTTCCGTTTTTCAATAGAAAGTAGTAAATTACGTCAGTGGTATGTCATGCGCGTGATATAGTTTGGACGCCACAATGCATCTCATTATTTATTGCAATGGTGATGAAAAAATTTTATAATATTCTTTGGCAACGTTTGACAAGCAGAGAAGTACTTTGTTTTGAAACTAGATTTTCTATCTACCTGGATTATATCTACTAGTTTTAGTCGGATTATATTAAATAAATTTTTTTTAGACCAAGAGGTTTTTTGAATAAAGAAATATGTAAATAAAAAATATATATTTCCTGTCATAAAACATATGTTTATTTTATTTGTTTTCAATCAATGTTAAACATTTCTCTCGCATATATCTATTTAAACACGTCAAATTTGACGGGAAATTTCTCGAATGAAGAGGCAATTTGCACCCGTCATAATCTGCCGTCTCCTTCTATGTCTTTGCTGTGTTTTAGGGGTCTATTCTGGTACCCCCGGTTGGGTTGGGAGACGTCACTTTTCCCGTTGTTAATGTGCGGAAAAAGTGACGTCTCCCAACCCAACCGGGGGTACCAGAATAGACCCCTTAGACAATGACGGATAACCGAAACTGACAGTTAAACGAGTGGAGGTTAATCGAAGTTTTTCTGTATCGACAAATTCAAATTAAAAACGTTCCAATCCGCTAAGTTCCACTGTATTACGTTTTTAAAAACCAGCATTATATCCACACTACAATATCTTTGATTCAATAAATTCCAACTTTCAGGAGCTTGACATCTTTGCCAGAATGGTTCTACTACATGACTCACGCTGTCATCTATCGGTACGCTGGAGCGTTCTTACAAGAGAACGAGTTCTTGAACAACTCCTTACTGGATCGTTCAAACTATTTGAACGGAACGGAGGCATTGCCTTGCACCACCAACATACCAGGGAGCTGCGTGTATGTGGACGGCAACCATTATTTGCTTCAGAAGTATCCAAGTAACAGCGGCAGGATCGAAGATTCCGATCTGCATTATTGGTTGAATTTCGGCCTCTGTTTCGTGTTCGTTGGAGGCATGTGGGTTCTGAACACTATCCTCCATCTTGTGCCCTTGCCCGCTTTTATCAAAACGAAATTCAGGAACTGAAAGTTCTGTAGGATTTTAATTTGTGATAAAATATTTTTAATGTGCTGTTTTTAAATAAAGTTTTATTTTTTAAAATGAAAAATTTAATTTGGATAATTTTCAATAAAACAACTGTGATATAATACATCGAATTTGCTTTCTTGAACGCAGTTAGAAAATTAAATGACTGCTGGTTTTTCTATTGTTAGAAAAGACTTGAGATGTTATATAATCAAAATGATTCATATGAATGCGAATATTTCCTTTAACCCATAAACTTTCATTTAAAGCACAGATTTAGTAAAATTCTGTTAATTTATATTGAAAATGCCAAGTTTAAGGTATCTGTTTAATGAAATTTCATTCCTAAAATGTTTTTTTTTTTCTGGAGGGGGTTGCTGGTTTTGGCTTGCTTTTTTAGGTAGAAAATCATCTAAATTTTTTTTTATTTATCTTTATATATAAAAGGCAAATACCATGACTCACTCATCACGAAATCTCCCAAACCACTGGGACTAGAAACTTGAAATTTGGCAGCCGGTTGCTTCTTGGGGAGTAAGTGCTCACTAAGAAAGGATTTTTCGAAATTTTAATTAGAATTTAAATTATTTAAAAATTACTTTAAATTTTAACTTTTTTCAGGAATAACTTCGGATCATATTATTGCAAAAAAAACATTTTTACTTCATCTTAAAGATAAAAAAATTAACGTCATTGGTCTTATTTCCATCCGACATTTTGTTCAATTTTAATTAATGTTTCAAAATGTTTTAAAACATGAATTGCAACAATGTTATTATTGTTGTAAATAAAATTCAAACCATCTCATTTTTTCAGCAAATCTTTTATTCACGCGCTTTTGCAATTGTTACGGTTGTGAAAGTATAAATTTTTTTCTTGGGAAATTAACTCCAAAGCAGAATTTTCACTTTAGTATTCTTTGCATTTCTGAAATATTTTATGGCACCTGCTTCAAAGTAATATTTTTATAAAGCATGGCAACAGATTCAGGTTTGTTTTTGTTGTGTGTGAGGTACATTGAAATGATTTTCGTCCTTTCTTCGAGCATTTAATCTCATGCTTTCCTGCCATTTTAAAATTATGATGCATGAAAACGCTTTCAAATTTTTGTATACTGCATTATAGGTAATTCTTTATTAAAATTTTAGTTAGGCTAAAGTGTACAGTACTGCCGCCAAACTTGAATTTCCTCAAGTGATAACTCATCAAATTTGATATTAGATTTAGCGCAGTTCAGAACTTATGGTAGGAAGCCAGCTTAACGGTAGAGGAAAGAGCAGTGAAGTTGGTGACGGGACATACATATATAAGGGAAATATCATGACTCGCACACTCATCACGAAATCTCCCAAACCATTAGGCCTAGAAATTTGAAAATTGGCAGGCGGTTGCTTTTTGGGTAGTAGGAATTACAAAAAAGCAATAGTTTTCGGAAAACTAATTAATTTTTAATTATTTTTTTATATTTTATTGTGTACCCCCTATACTCCCAGGTCTTTTAGATGTCTTTAAATTTTTTGTCGCCGCACTTTTTCCACGCAATTTGGCACCCACTGGTTCACACGGGGCGTGCAGCAGGTTTTGCTTTCGTGGCCATATTCAGGGTTAATCATTCTACCTATGAGTGATAGATGAATTGAGTGAAAGTTATTTGAAATGCAGTTTTTCAGTTTCGTTAACTATGATACATCATATAGAATTGTATCGCTAGCATTTTAAAATTTACGTCTTTATATATTTTACTATCTGCCAAATACAATAAAATAGTCAGTTCTTCCAAATACAATAAAATAGTTGTTCGTCTTTCCTGAGTTATAGCGGGTGAAACTGCGAAGGAAAATGCTATAATTAATGTAAAATACGAAAATGAAAAACTAATTTAAGTGGTCGAACCAGCTGGTCGCCGAAGGCGGCTGGTATATAAGAAAAGATTTTTAAAACCTAGTAAAATATCCCAAACTAAGGATTACTTTCTTTATTCCTTGTATTACCTCGAAAATAAATCAAAGGAAAAAAATTCAAAATGGCGATACTTTGATTTCAAAATTTTACTAATAGGTGGTATATGCCAATTGAAAGAAAAAATGGAATACGATCGGCTGGCTACAGGAATGAAATGTAACTGTCCTCAAATGAGGATGCTGGGTGTTAATGGTTAAAAATATACTGTAGACACTGAGCCAAAATAAATGCAGAAAGTTTTTTCATTTAAAAAATATTTTTCTCCATCTACTTGGTCTTTCCAGACAGAAATTCCCAATTAAAACTATCCTATGCATTCAAAAGAATTTCTTGGCTCTCACTTAAAATGATTACACGTACAAATTAATGTATAAAGCTTTTATATTTTAACATTTTATCTATCTTTACATGTCTAAGAAGATAATTTTTTAAATATTAATCCCTTTGCCACGATTGTCAAGTTCAAACTGATCTCGGAAGGTCGAGAGCCAAGCCTCTTCAGACCCGACTAATATCCGATATCTCCGGCACAATTTACACACACAAAAGTCACTCCCCGAAAAAGGAGAAACAATGTAAGAGCCGTTCAAATGCCGGGTCAAAAAAGACCCAGGCTTGGCCGGGGGAGGGCTAACGCCGAAAACGCATTCCGCTCCGCGATCGCGGCCTAATTTGAGACAAGAAAATCTTCTCTCCATTCAAAGGCATGACATTCTGCACTTCATAAGATAGTACGCGAAAGCTTAGGAACCCCCTTGAAAGAAACTAGATGTAAATAGTCATTGCCGTGCATCGAGTTTTCGCGTCAAACCAAGTGGTGAGCGAGAGTCTCCTCTCAAGTTGCGGCATCGAATCATGTGGTGAGAGAGTCGCCTCTCGAGTTGTGGCATCGAATCGGGCGGTGAGCGAGAGTCGCTTCTCAAGTTGCGGCATCGAATCGTGGTGAGAGAGAGTCACATCTCGCGTTGCGGTATCGAATCATGTGGTGAGCGAGAATCGCATCTCGAGTGCAAAGGGTTAAGTCTCGTGTTTTCATTTGCAAATGTACCTTTTTCAATAATTCCTTAGTTTTAGTATTGAGCGAATTTAATTATTTCGTTTGTTTCGAATCAAAATCTGATTAATAGCTATTGAAAAATGTTGATTTTGTACAATGGGTTAATGATTGAGTCCGAAAATGTCTGAGGCAAGAGATTGCATAAATATGTGAAATGCCTTCTGGCTGAACTGATATAAAGATTTATTCCTGCTAAAAAGTGGAATGCTGTAAGCACCAAAAGTAATTTTTTTTTTCAAGATGATAAAATGGAAGACATAATTGTAAACAATTATGCAATCCAGAATCAATCTCCAGATCATATTTTGAGATGTATTTCTTTTCGCAACATTTTAGAAAATTTATAATGCTGCATTTTTCCAAAATATATTGAACTGTTAATAAGTTTGTATAGGTTCAACTTTGCGTGGCAAATTGCAAGCACTTGGGTGAAAATAAGAAATTGTGAAACTGAGATCCATAGTAGTTGGTTCCTTATTGCACAAATGGATCCAATCTCGGACTTTTTTTTTTTTTGCTTATTTGACTTTCTGAAAACAAGTAAAAATTATCTGACTTTTGCTATTCTTTTTAATCAATATTTAGCTTGAATTTTGTTAGAAATATTTGAAATAAAAATGTTTAATTGAAAATGGACAAAGATCTATAGAAATGATTTGATAAAAAAATAAAATTATAATAAGAAATTTAAAATTATAATAATATTTGTTATAATGTAGAAAAGAAAATATTTTAGTTTTACGCGACAAAATTCCAAATTCAGCTTGTCTGCGCCAAACATTTAGTAACGAAAGGACTGCGGTTAAAATTCAAAGCTTTTATCACTAATTCACGGTGTAATGTAAAGCATATTTAAAATTGGGTTTGGGCATAGTAAAATGTACAAGTAAAATACAAAACAAAACCTAAATAGTTGGAACGAAAGGAATCAAGTTACAAATACAGTGAGTGCAGAAAGTACAAGATTAGTTTTGCGAATGAAATTATTCTTTTGGTACGCTAAGTCTATCAATTTTTTTTAAAAGGCAATAACCAATAAAATCTTGCTGCTGCAGCGGGTGAACGATCTAGATATCAATCCCCTCTTGACGAAGCTATGCTTAAAGAGGACATCGAGAGAATCCAAATCAAGCGAGAAATGGTTTGCACCATGGCCGGACGAACGCTCCGTTAGTCCGTGCTCCGGCAAGGAGTAAAAAAATAGAGGGGCGCAAAATTGACAAAACAAAATGAGAAAAAAATCTCAGCGGTTTTTCTGAATTAATTAGAAAATTTTCTGAAAAAATTCTATAAAACAATCTAATTTTATGTACTAATGACCAGAAAACTTTCAAGGCACTACTCCAGTAATCTATACATATAAATGGCTATGTCTACTCAACCCACGACTGCCGGCCTACCCTATTGGGTGTAAGACTCAACAAGGGCAGCCGGGGAAAGAGAGCCAACCTCAGCCTCCAGAGAGACAACGGAGCCCAGCCCCCCGAAACAGCATTTATTTCCAAATCAAAAGGAAATGCAAAAACGCCAGATTGGGCGATAAATAAACAAAACAATAGAAAATAACCATATACATACAGAAAATATAATAAATACTTCCTTACAGCGGGAAGCCGTTTAAAACAACATTTTTACATACAGAAAATATCTTTACGACGAATAAATTTTAACAACATTTATGTACAGAACAACGCCCAACTCGGGCAAGAGCAAAAACTGAAATAACAACCAAAAGTAACAAGGCAAACAATGAACTGAACAATAACAACACAAAAGCACTCTGGAACATATATACAACGCCCCGTGGACAGGGGGCAGAGATCAAAAGATCTCAAAGTCCCGAGGCGGCATTCAAAGACGCGCACAATGCAAAGTACTATAACTCTTGAGGAATTACAAAAACCACGTAAGAACCGCAAAAGCACAAAAACCAAGAACAAAAATACCTGCAATATTAATATAAAAATACAAGTTAATACAAAAACAAAAGCAAAATTCATCAACTGCCATTCGCAAATAGATAAATACCATGCCAGATACATAAAACAGTGATAAAGAAACAATCAAGATGAACCAAAATTGGCCACCAGATAGAATCCTCAACAAAAAATGGCAATGTCTGTGTATGTGTGCGGTGCAGCGCGCATAAAAATCAATCCCACTATAGGCGTCTATGGGAATGTCTTTTACCACGCCAAGTTGATCATTATGCCTGCTAAGGTTTCCGCATTTACTTTGATTGGCGCGAAACTGAGTTTTTTCATCGTGTTTCGAAAACTATCCATCTTTATTTACAAGTAACAAATTATTTTCAACTTTAATTCTTGCTCATATTAAGCTCATTGGCAAGTATTTATGCATTTGAATATTTTTCTAACTCATGCGTATTAGATTATTTACTGTAACAAAGAATTATACACTATATACTTATTTCATATTTAGTTTTAAAAATGCATTCATATTCAATGACACTCAAGAAGGAATTCATTCTACTTTAAGTCACACACACAAAAAAAAAACCTACAAAGTAAAAATGTTTACATCCTTATAACAGATAGTATCTCGCAGTCGTCGAAATAGAAAAACTTTACAAAGCATTTCTCGCCAAAAGAGGGAAACATCGCCAAATATTGGCATCGGAAACACTTCCCATAGGCGCCTATAGTGGGATTGGTTTTTATGCGTACAGCGCAGAGACCGCTGCACCGAGTTCGTCGGCAGAAAAGGCAATTTGATTATGAAAATCAGGATGAGCCCATGATTGATGCACGAGAAAAATATAAAATTGAATTCTTTTACCAACTGGTTGACACTGCAATCAATTCTTTAGAACAAAGATATTCTCAACTGCAACATCACAATAGTTACTTCTGTTTTTTTTATATCATATATACGAACTAAAAGTTGTTAGTTCTTCTGTAATTTTGGCCAATTGCAAAGATTTGGAAACCATTTTAACAGAAGGAGAATCATCGGATACAGTGGCGAATCCAGGGGGGGGGGGCTATGGGGCTGTAGCCCCTCCCAGAGCTAAACCAGAATTCTTGATTTTATTTAAAATCACTACAACTGTTTGTTCTTAATTTCCCTTTCTTTAAAAAAAATGATAAAAAATGACAACATTGCTTTCTGGCTTGGCAGGCTCGAAAATTTCCCTACTTTTCTAGTCATTCCACTTGTACTTGTAGCGTTGACATGGTCGAAAACATTTTTTGGATACTTATATTTCATTGTATTTTTATTAAATTATCCAAAGTATTGTAGTGTTCTTTATTATTCTTATTGTCAAGTCTGTAAAATTCAAGTGTTTTGGTTTACATAAATCATGAGGAGTGACTTTCGTCACGCCGATACAAAATTTTTATGACCTCAGCCCCTCCCAGACCCAAATTCTGGATTCGCCACTGATCGGATATAAACAGCCTGGAACTTTGTGATGAAATATCAGTGGTGTGTTCTCTATTGGAAAAAGATTTACTACCTTTGGAAGTTTGCAATTGATAACAAAAATTAATTTTTCTCATAATTAACTTGAGCATTTCTCTAAAAATTTTACTATATCTTCCAATAAGTGTTGCATCCGGGGAACGTAGTTTTTCCAAACTAAAAGTAAATCAAGAACCATTTGGGAACAACATCTCAAACAAGATTTTCAGACTTCGCTATGTTAGAGGATTCTCTGAACAAAAAGTTCGTAAGAAAAAAAAAATTCGTCTGAATTACACTCCTGTTAACTATTTTTTTAAATGAAGTTATTTTAAGTGAAAAGTTATTATAAGTATTTGTGTCAATTACTGAATTACACTGTTGTTTTTTGGACGTTCGCAAAAAATGTAAAGACCATAAACCTTTTTTTTTTCAGTTCCATGGGGGCGCAATTTTTTACTTTTGCACGGAACGGTTCAAAGGCTAAATCCGACCCTGATTGCACAAGGGGTTGAAGTATCAGATGCCCGTTGGTGTGGTGAAAAAATACCCACACTGACAGTGGCGGACTGGGTCTAAAAATAGTGATAGCCACGAGTCAATAGGGGCCCTATCACATCTACAATGCCATCTCACATTATATTTCTTAAATTTTATTTCTTACAAATATAATAAATAAAATTAATAATAATACAATAAATTAATTATTATAATATTATTTAATAATAAATAGTAATAATTTAATATAATCTCTTATTAATCTAAAAGTCTGTTATATTTATTACAAATTACAGTATTACACGTATTATTGGAATTAAGAAATACCAAATATAAACACATTTTTAATATTGAATATAAAATAATTTTGGTGGTTGTATATAACACTGTAATTTTGGAGCTATATTGTAATTTCAAGATTTTTTTTAACCAAACCGAAAATAAAGTGCAAATTATTTACCAATTTCAATTTTTTTTAAAAAATAATATTTCTTCCTGACAAAGATTAACAACTCAAAAGTATAGAAGTGTATTTACAAGGGGTCCACTTCATTAAAACAACAACAAAAAACTTTTGAGTTCACTAGATGACTGTACAAATCTATCAATAATTACTCTGCATCCAGAGCCGTATCGAGGGGGTGGCGAGATTGGCCCCTGCCAATGGCGCAGGCAGAACGGGGGAGCAAAAATGACCATTTTAAAAACTTAGTTTAAGAGTTAGATTGGTACGATCTGCTGAGCAAATAGAAAAGAATTTGAGAATAAGTCTTCAGTGGCTTACTAAGCATTACAGGAGCGGCCAGTTGTTTTGTCCAGTGGTCAAGTTGCCAGCGTGTCTGGTTGTGACCCTCTTACAGAGAGAGGGAGAAAGGGCGTGCGCTTTTTCATGGAACAAAATAGCAAGTAGCTTTATGTTACGAACTGATGCGTCAATGAGCACTTTGAGTTTTTTGCTGTCGTAGGAAAAAGGGTCCCTCCAGTAAGGCGAAAAGGGTCCTTCTTTGACCATGAGTGTGGTTCTTGCCTAGAGATGACAAAACATGCGTTTCTTCTTTGTGGCATCTCATTTTAGAGTCATAAAATAGATGGACAAGAGAACTCGCCTGCCTTAAGAATCTTTTTCGAACCTCTAAGACGCTGATAAGAGGGGAGGAAGGGCAAAAAATTCACGTAATTTGACTATTATAAGCTCAAAGGAAAAGGGGAATCGCGCTTTTTCTTATAGTTTTGTGTTTTAGGGTAAGGTCTTATTTTATCTTGTTTACTATATTGTAGGAAGGATAAAGGGGCCTCATGCTTATTGGACGAATGGTCCTTTGGTGTTTCTTTAGTGGCAAATAATACGAAGGAAATGTTGCTTTTATGTTTTTGTTTCATCAAAGAGTGGGCGCATAAAGAAATACTTGGAAATTTTCATTCTTTCCTAAGGAGATAAATTAATTTTAAAGAGGTAAACTTAAATTAATTATGTATTTTTAAATTGCTTATGTTAAATAAATTATTGTTATATTAAATACTAGTCTCCTTCTACTGCCAGCTGATTCTCCCATTCTATTAATTATATATTATTTATAAAAAAATAACTTATTTAATTTTTCGCAAGATAATTTGAACTAAAGTTTAAGGCAATATGTTTTGCATCTAATAAAATTCATCGCTTTGATTTTTACATTCAATTGTCAAAAAAGTCTTAGGCAGAATAGCTTTTTAATTTCATTAAATTCAATGAAAAATCATTTTTATTTCGATCATGCATAATTCAGATTTAAATTACATTTATTACACTGTATTTATCTGACTATAACTTGAATGTTTTACCTAATTATTACATATAAATAGATGGTATGGTTTCCATTGAAAATTATCTGCCCTAATTGCCCAGTGGTTGGGTAGTTGAATTCGGAATTAATTAGGGGAAAGCTGGAAATTGTTTTAATACCTTCAGTTTAAGTCTGGAATGAACATGCTAAGTTTCCCCCCTCATGCTAGGTGAGCTTTAGCCGCTGAGTGAAGATTTGTAGTCAGAAATAGGACTTTTTCAATAATCGAACAATATGTCAAAAAAATCTCATGTTATCATAAACGTTGAAATACAAATGTTGTAGAGCTTAATATTCTGAATAAAATGAGTACCAACACTTATTATATTCCATGAAAATTAAGCTCACAACTGTGCTTCGAAGTTTCAATTAAATTGCTGAACAAGCGCTTGAAGCGAGAACGGACGAAGTGTTGGTTCTCCCGGCCTCCAATTATTATATATACGTTTTAAATTTGTTCAGGATGCTTTTATAATTATTTCAAGGCTTTATTTAGTATATTTTGAGATAAGAAAGAAACCACTGTTATTATGATTTAACAAAGGAAAATATCACATGAAATTTCAACAGTGGCTGAGAGCGTATTGAAAAACAATGATTTTCATTTTAACCCTTATTATTCATTTACGCGTAATTGAAATTATATTAACTAGATAAAAAAGTTTTAGATCAATTTCAATTTTTTAGATGTTGAAGGTGAGTCGGTTATGACGGTCATTAATGACGGTTTGCTTACTGTCACTTTTCTCCACTTGCAATGTTTGACATTCTTCCTCCAAGTCAACTTCTGAAATTATCTCCTCCATCCTGATATCGATTTCAGCCTCTTGGTTAGCTAAGTTTGTAATGATGTTATCATTTTCTGGAGAATTGGTACACCCTTGCCCTTTTTCAGTGATAGCAAATTGTAGATCATTTAAAGCCGGATTTCCTACAGGTGCAAGGCAAATTATACCCTTTTGCGCACTTGCATATCATAGAGAGATAGGCTGGAGGAGTTGGTTCCTTGTGGGTGGTGACTGGGAACAATCCATGTTTGGTTTCCTTCCAACCCCAATCTAAGGGGCTTTTGGCAAATCCACTCGAAAGTTGAACCTGTAGGTATGCTCGGAGAGAGTGTTCACGTGCAGCTGCTGTAGTGGGAGGTAGAAATGCTAAATTGAAATTATTTTTTTAAGAGTGATTTTTGAAAAAGTTTAAATATCAGTTCTTTACAGTTCTTTCCCCCATACGGTGCTATCAAAACTTTCTGTCCTGCTTCATCAATGCATTTTCATTAAGGAAAATGTTCCCAAGTTTTTGGAGTTCAGTGCTATTCAGAACATTCATAAATTTCTTCTTCCCCTACCTGAAAAGAGCAGATGTGGTATCGTAAACACTGAACGCATGAAGAAACAAAATATTGTCCTTTATTGTGTGGAGCAATGCTCAGGGTTGCTGCACAATAAGAAGCATTTCCTGCCTTACCTCTCCCAGGCTTTAAGAAGAGAATGTTTTCGGAATTAGTGGATGCTGTCATTATAACCAAGAGATCGATATCTTCACCAACAACCACAACAAATTGTGACGCTTTTTCTATTTCCAAAGCACTTTTGATTATTAGATAATCAGCATCTTACTCGGCTTACTTAACAACAAAACCTTCTTCTTGAAACTTAACACATAATATATTTATAAGCCTTTGCTTGTTCTTACCATTTGATAAAAATTTCAGTTGGGACATAGTGGCTGAAATCGATTCATTAAACACAACATAACCACTTATGTGTTTCTTTGTTCATCTGATACGCTCTACTGATTTTGTACTTTTTGCTGCATCTTCAGGGTAACCATAAAATACTATTGAAGCCCCCTTCATTGAAGTGATTTTTGGCGTAGTCAACATATTTCTTCAGGATGAAAGAAAATTATTCCTTTGCCTGCCACAACACATGATGTAACAGAAATCTACCATCAGCCACATAACATGCTGAAGTGAAATTCACGTCATTCGCAGTAGAAAATAAATCATAAAAAACTGACTTGCGGGTCTTGAGCAGTCCTCCTTCATCAAAGAGTGACAATGGAAAAGGAGCCACCTCAAATTCAGAGCATTTCAGTAACTCTGCATCCGACTTTTTAAGGATAGAGATTCTTCTGAATATTGTGTAAGGATTCACAGGAATTAATTCATCGTGAACTTTCACCTTGGAAGTGAAACCACGAATAGGCATTACTCGGTTTTTCCGTTTAAATTAAATTCCGTTTAATTTTTCTCTAGTTCGAAAGCTAAAGAGTTAAAAACGGTTGTTTTCAGAGCAAATGTGATAAAGATATTGTTTTAAAGCTAATACAATGCATGGTTATGCTGCTGTCGTCGGATGTTCGATGCATTCGAAAAATTTAGGAAGACAAAAAATTTTCTTTTCATTTATTTCCGAAAGATTCTGATGTTCGGAGACTTTGCATTTATAGATGCAAAAGAAAATATCTCTTTAATCTCTATCTTAAGATCTTAAATATCTCTTAAACATTCCAGATTTTGATTCTTTCGTGATGTGTGACTCTTTAATAACGTTTGCACAAAAATAAAGGCATAGAAAAAGTTTTTCTGTTGCTAAAAGAGCTCTGAAACATAATATTTACTCCGTTACGTATCATTGGGACTACGTTGTGTGCTCCCAAAGCGAAGAAATCAACACATCCGCTCTCTGTGTTTGTATTTTAATTATCTATAGATGATGGACCCGTGTTTCCCATATGTCCATATGTGTAAATATGCACTAATCAGCTACAACAATAACAATGCCCTTGTACAATGCAACTTGCTTACTTGAAAGAGAATTGGGAACTCTCATTCCTTCAGGGTTTTTCTTAAATTTAGTTGGCTTTTAACGGCTCTTCTTCGTTCGTGGCAATTTCGTTTATGGTACTTTTTTATTGAAATATTTTTTTTTATTTCAAGCGCAGTTTATAATTTTGGAAGATTTATTTTGCAAAATTACCGGTATCATTTATTTAAAATGCCATGCATATACCTGAATGAAGAAGCTTTGAGTTATTTTGAAGAACTCCCATCGGTTGAGAAATCTGTTGCTTCTAATTAATAAACATGCTCTCAACCATTGCGGAAGCTTTCGTGTTATATTTTCCTCTGTTAAATAATAATAACAGTGGTTTTTTTCCCTCAAAATTTACTAAATAAAGCCTTGAAATAATTATAAAAGCATCCTAAACAAATTTAAAATGTATATATAATAATTGGAGGCAGGGTGAACGGATAACTTGGTCCGTTCTCGCTTCAAGCGCTTGATTAGTGATTTAGGCAAATCTTTGAAGCGCAGTTGTGAGCTTAATTTTCATGGAATATAATAAGTGTCGGTACTCATATTATTCAGAATTTTAAGCTCTACAACATTTGTGTTTCAATGTTTTTGATAACATGAGCTGTTTTTGAGATATTGTTCGATTATTGTAAAAAGTCCTATTTGCTGACTACAAATCTTCACTCAGCTGCTAAAGCTCACCTAGCATGAAGGGGAAAACTTAGTATGTTCATTCCAGACCTAAACTGAAGGTATTGAAATAATTTCCAGCTTTCCCCTAATTAATTCCGAATTTGAGCTTTTTTTACGACCCAACCACTTGGCTATAAGTGAAAAAATGAATTTTAGATCATAGCTAAAAAGTAAATCTATCAAAATAATAAAGTAAATCTATTTAAAAAGTAAATTTATTTCAAGCAACAAAGAATTAACAAAAAATTAGACTAGAAAATCTGGAAAAGCAGCAAAAATGGCAGCATTTCATTACAACAAAAAAAATTTTGTATTGTAATAATAAAAATAAATTTTTAAATCACTTTTTTTAACATAAGAGAAGCATTAAATTAAACATTAAGGGAAATATTAAATTAAAGATTTGATGAATCAGTTAAATTGGTTTGACTTTCAATCCAGCATTGTTGTAAATTATAGATAAAAATATTTTTTAAAAAAATTATCATATTTAAGAAACAATAGCACGGTAACTAGACTGTTATCATTTGAAAGATAATTTTTTTAAATATAAGACGGTGTAAAAATTATTTTTAAATAATATTTCCGGCTACTATCGCTGAACCCCAACAATTCTTTCTTAAGTTTTAATTAATTAAAGTTTTAAAAAATTCACTGAGGTGTATTTTGCCACCCTTCATAGTAGGTTTGTACCAAATTTGGCCACTCTAGGTTCATCGGTCTGTCTTATAGAACGCCAAAAGACAGTCACCTATGCATACATGCGCTTTTAGTAGTAAAAATATACATACAAAAGCATGATTACAAGAAAAATATAAAATTAAAATTATAGTATTTCGTGTTAGAGTTTATTGCATAAAAAAACAAATGCAACTATTCTATACCAAAATCATGACCTCTTTGATTTTCTTGTCTTAATAATTGTAATTGATTCAACCATAAAATTTTATTTTGCAATAATGTATACAAAGATGAATGTTATTTGTCTTTTTTAAAAATTAACATTTTTGCTTGATATTGATGAAATTTGGAACATTCTTCAAAACAAGAGTATAATCTCTATCAACTTTTCAAAGTTCTCAAGATAATTAAAATTTCAGTTAATAAAAAAGTAAGCAAGATTTTGCAGATATTTCGCCGTATTTTTCAAAAATATCATCTTAAAAAATGACTTTTGATGTCATTTTAAAATTCAAAAAAATATCTTTTTAATGATATCTATTTAATAACTGTACAATTTTTTGCTTTAATTTAAAGAAATTTAAAAAATGTATGATTTGCAACAATACTTTTCAATTTTAAAATGACAAAATAATTTCCTTATTTAATCACATTATCACTAATTTCCTTATTTTTATACAATCGCATATTTAATCACATTATCCCAGCATGGAGAAGATTACGGATGAGAAGCTGCCGGATAAGTAAGCAGATTCTCGTTCCCTTGGTGGATACAGAAATGGTGGTGTGGTTCTTAGGGCCCATCTCCAATGGCGGATCGTACCCTGGTAAAATGGGGGGTCGTCGCATGAGCCGCTCGTATTGGGGTCTATTATGCGGGTCAAACCAACTATTCTACTGGTTCCTTTGTAAACAAACTCAGAAATCTATCTGTATGCACAGCGTCAACCGAATCTTACCATCCTCTCCTGCTCCTCGCAAAGAAACTTATCTGCATCATCCATGACCCCAAATGATGTATCGTTCATTCCAGAACGAAACAAATCTTCTTAGATTATGGATCCGAATCAATGATTCTGAATCGGAATCATGATGCCGCGGAATCGGAAGATTCTGCGGATTCACCACGAATCCGATTCCGCGGATTCATGAATCTGATTCTGCGGATTCGTTCCTTTTGGTCGGAATCGGATCCGGTCGTTTCTTTTGAGGAGTCGGATCCGCGAATTCGTTCCGGAGTGAACGACACATCACTATAAACTCGCAGTTTGTCAACAAGACATTTTATTCAGAGGAAGAGTTTGTGAATTGGAAACTGCAATTTGAGAAGGACAGTCAGTCGTCTTTTGTCATCCGTAACTCCTGGGTAAAGAAAGAACCTGGTAAAAAACTGTCCTACTACATCTGTCATCGCAGTGGATCCTTTAAACCAAAAGGTGAAAGAATTCGCCACATGAAAGCTTCTGGCTCTATTAAATCTGGTTCCACGTGTCCGGCAGTCATGAATGTTACAGCAGTGACTCTTGATGGGATTGTGGAGATAAATGTTCGGTATCGATCTGTGCACGTCGGACATGATTTAGAAATAGGGAAGTTGCAATTATCTAAAAATGAGAGGGTTGATCTTGCTGCAAGTCTGCCTGCAGCTTGGTATTCCTGTGGCGAAAATATTAGATAAGACAAGGGAGAACTTCTCAGCAACTAGCAGATTGAGTTTAACTACAAGAAAAGATCTGCATAACATTAGCAGAGACTTTAGAATCGGAGGAGAAACTGTTCAACATCAAGATTATGCTACGTCTGTAGCCATACTAGTTAAAAAATTAATGAATGAAACTAGCAATCATGTACTGGTGTATAAAGCAGTTGGTGAAATCTTGCAAGATTACCCTACAATTCATTAAGAAGATTTTTTGTTGGGGTTAATGAATGATGTACAAGAAAAACTTTTTGAATTAGTTCATGTGTAATGATTGATTCGACTCATGGAACAAATCAGTATGGATTTGAACTAACAACTCGGATGGTCCATGATGAAAATCATGAAGGCTTGCCTGTCACCACTTTGTTTTCTTCAAGAACTGGAAGTGATATTCTATTGCCTTTTTTTGAAAATATTAAGAATCGTATTGCAACCTTGAAAACTGCCATCCTAATGACAGATGACACAAATGCATTTGTTAATGCTTGGGAAATGACTTTCTCTGATAAATCTGTTCATCTTCTTTGCATTTGGCACGTCAATAAAAATATCAATAGGAATAAAAATGTTAAAGTAAAAATTTCTGACAATAAATCTATGATTAAAGCTGAAATAAAAGACATACTTACTGAAATTGATGAGACAACATTTAATGTATTGGTTGAAAAATTTGTTTAGAAATTTGAAGAAGAAGACAGCTCTTTTGTGCAATATTTCAAAAATACCTACCACAAAAGAGCCAAAAAATGGGCATATTGCTATAGAAAAGACTTAGGAGTAAATACCAACATGAAGCTTGAAAGGTGGCACTGACAAATAAAATACGAAGAAACTGGTGGCACCATTATGAAAAGGTTGTATAAATCTACAGTAGAGTCTCCCTACAACAAAGTCTCTCTACAACGAATTTCTCCCTATAACGAAGTGGTTGTCTCCCTATAACGAATTTTTTCAGAGGTTTATCTTCTCGATTTTTGTCATTTTTGACGAAAGTTGATAGTTTTTGTGCAACCAATTCGCTCACACGTGCCTGTTTCTAGAACCACTCGCTCTTAAAATGTGAAAATTTAACAGCACGAAATGCAAAGCAATGTAAAATAACGGAATTTTTCAAGTAAAATAAACGTAACTGCATACTAGTACATATTATTCTCTAAATTGGTGAATTGTCTTCACTTTTGAGCATTTTATTTATACAATAAAAATTAGCATAATTTTAACAAATTTATAACTTATATTACTTCATTTTTAATTGAAAATCATAATTAAATACATTTGAACTTGTCGCACCTATTGAAAAGCTTGGAACATTTACTTAAATAACTGCAAAAATCTAATCTCTATATAACGAAATTTTCTCTATAACGAATTTTTCAATTGGAACCAAGCGATTTCGTTATAGGGAGACTCCACTGTATTTATTATAATGAATGCAGTTGCTAAAAAACTACTCTCCCGAATTATATCAACAGAACGTGGTAAGCTAACTCATAGAATGGCTCTTATTCGGAAGAGACATAGTATAAGCACTAAAATGACAGAAAGTTATAGCTTTGTCCAGCTGAATGAAACTGTGTAATTACCAAAGAAGTTGGGCCATCACTTTTTTTCTTACAATATTGAAAAAAACCAACATTACTTGTTGCTGCAACATAAAATGTGATCAGTGCAGTGTGTGCACACATTCAATGTCTTGCACCTGCATTGATTACTGTGTAAAGTTTGTGATAGGCAAGTAAATCCATTACATTTGTCTGAATGCAGAAAAATGTATTGAATTTGAAGAAACAGAAAATAGTGAGGAAGATCATTTGGTAATCGATGTCAATAATCACTAAGAAAAGCAGGTTTATGAGAAAGAATCAATACTTCCTTCTCTATAATACCAAGATGAAGATTTAAATATGAAAAAAGGCGTACTCCTTCAAGAATTAAAAGAATTAGA
>BGPR01000148.1:987820-1025609 GCA_013235015.1 Araneus ventricosus | reverse complement strand
AGGATATGGGATTTTCGTAATCTATCAAAAGCAATTGTGGATCTGCAGCAAACCTAACACAAACCCTTACAATTTATATTTCTGGTCTTTTTTTTAACTTGCCATACAATTTTATCCTAATTATATGCCACCACCAATTTGGGATATTTTTTTCATTTTAAGATGGTAAAGGATCTCAAGATATTCAAGGATTTTGTATTTAAAATTAATCATTACATTGACTTTAATGGATTTAAATAGCAAAAAATTGAATTTGATGACGGTCAGAAACATCATTGTATGCTAATGGGTTAACTATATCAAAAATCTTCGAGTAAATTGCTCATGCAGTAATTATAACATTATTTTATCTCTAAATCATGTAATATAAAATCATTTTATTTATGATGAGAGGAAAGGTTATCTTGAATTAAAGAAAATGAATACATGTGTTACTCACATATTTGTTTAACAGAAGTTAACATTTATTGAGATTGTGATGTATGAGAAAAATCTGCAGCATTGTTGGTTTTCATAGTTGAAGATCTGCTATATATACAAGGTTGTTATGATTAAAGTTAGATTCTATTGAGAAGGCCCAAGAGTTGTTCTAGGGTCCAACCGGCAAAGATTTCCGATACAGTAGAACTGATGCTCTTGAAAATAAAAGGGGAATTTAATTTTGTCAAAAGTGGCTCTGTGTTATTATCTTAAGCAACTTTTGCAAATTTTTTTATTACTGAAGTGATAATAAATAGTTCATTTGAGTTTTTCCTTATGAGCATCTTGTTTTGTTTTGGGGGGAGTACAAAAACGTATTTTGAATGAAAGATTTAACGTCCAATATTGAATTTTGACAGCGTTTTAAGTTAAACTAAAAAAACAATTTAAATGAAGTATTCAATTTTGCTTCAAAAAAAAAAAAAATCTGCAAAAGTCACCTTAGAGAATGGAGCTGAACCACTTCTGACGAAAATTTTAAATGTTTTTTCCTGACTTTTGCAAAGTGCAACTCTTGTACTAGTGAAATTTTGCTTCTTTTGGAGCCCTAGAACCTTCTGAATAGGTGAACTTTAATTATAACAACCCTGTATATGTATACGAGAGACAAGCCTACTTTGAATGAGGAGCCTGTCCAGCACACAGCCATCCCATCTTCTTCAACCGATGAGAGCACGAAGAGAAATTATCATGGTATTTATTTGATAACACAGTGACAGATTTACGAGTTTCAGAAATGAGACAAGATTTGTCCTACTCCAATTCAGAATATGGCCTGAATTTATCTCTAGCAGAAAAAATTAAAAACGCCAAGTTATGAATAGATTAAGAATAAAAAACTTGAGTTTTGCATTTAGCTTTAAAATATTTATCTTATGGAAGAGTTTTCTGTTTTGTTTATTTGCGGTAAAGTAGGGCTTCCGCTTTACCCATCAACTTCCGAAGATAATGTTAAGACAAAAGAATATTCTTTTAATTTCAATCTAGCATGTCTCGTACTAAGTGTGTGTGTGTGTTTTTTTTTTTTTTTTTTCTCTCTCTCTCTTCTTTTCTGAATTTTAGCATCAGACTGCTTCGGCTTTTGATTTTTCCTAAAAATAAATTTAGCTATAAAAATATAATGAAACTGTAATTTTATAAATATTTAAATGAATGGTTTACCTTATTTTTTAACAAGAATATAGATTCAGTTTTAATTCTATTAAAAATATGTAAAAGAACAAACAGTCATTATATTTCATTAAAAATATCTACTTAAGGGCTTTTTATTGATATTATTTTAATTTATCAAACTGTATCATGATTTTGTCTCTTCCATGGGCAATGCCATCCCCCTCCTTGGACTTGGCATGTCCATGGAGGAGACAAAAGTTTTTGAATTTTTAAGTGTTTTGGTTAGGTTACTTAAGTGGCAATACTAAGCCTATCTAAAGTCTGTATTATAATTATAAATTAGCTTTTTCTTACCTTATTTACGATACACTGAGAACTTAGCCCAACACAAAATGGAACTAACAAATTGGAAAAGATTATCCTTAAAGAACAAAATGGCTGTCTTTCTTCCAAACTATCTCATAACAATTTGACATGTGATTTATTTTATATATTATATTTTTTTAAAGTTATTTTCTGTGTCCACGGAGGGTCACTTATTTGGTTAGGGACAGAGTAAAAATTAATTCCTAAGTAAAAATTATTTTTAAAAAAATGTTAATATAGACCTTAACTAGAGACTGAAAAAAAAAATGTAAACATTTTTTGAATACCAGAAAAAATTATTTGTTTCAGATGGAGAGACATTCACCAAGGGGATTTTTGACTCATATTCATTGAAAAATGAGTTAAATATTAAGATTATTTCAGCAGAAATGTATTTAATAGCTTATTTAAATACAGTAAAGCACCGTTTATACATTTCTCATTTTTACCCCCTTTTACATTTATATGTTGCTTCATCATAGTTCTATCCATTGTAATGATAAAATACTTCGGTTGTACGTCTTTTTCCAAGTAAAGGAAAAAATTCGCAAATTATCTGCCTCTGTTATTATTTCTCAGTTCCTATTACGAGGAAAACATTTCCTAGAAAGCAAGGGGGTAACAGGATGGAGGAGAATGTTAAGAACTCATTCCGCCTTCTTTTAAAGATGAATCAACTCCATTGGAAAACAAACTTATTTTGTTTGCCAAAATGCAAGATAAAAACATTCAAAAGACTAAATTTGATTCATAATGCTGTACTCAATACTCACAGACAATCAGCACGTCAGTCAACGTTTAAAGATTTTTTTTTTTAAATTAAACGCCTACCTGAAGGCTCATACATAATGTGTAATGAATGAAAAATATGAAATGTATAATTAGTACTTAAGATATGCAATAAAGGTAAGATTTTTCTCACTTTTATAAATGTTTAATCTTAAAATTTCATTGTTTCCGAAACAGTGTGGTGATATACTAGTATTATCTTTAAAAAATTAAAACCGTCACTTTTAAATGAATTTGCGTTAGTAGCATTAAATTTGTAACAATCAAAGTTGTTTATTAAAATTTTGATTATACGTCGTTTTACGCCAGTCACTTTGAAAGATGTATAAACAGTGTTTTACTGTGTATAGACGAACAAAAAATATAAGGAAATTCGTTGCACTTTCTGATATTTATCACTATATGACTGTAAAAAGTACCTTTTCATGAGAATGACCCATTTTGTCTGGAAGAGAAAGTAGAAACACCTACCGACAACAGCACCCCAATAGCTGTTGGTGTAGAACAGACTTGCAAGGTTGCATCTACTGTTGGATTCCTTTCTTTTTTCAAGAAAGAAAAAGCTTCAGTGCTCTGTATAGCTTTGCACTTAAATCCAAGTTACTGAATATAATTTCTTCACACAAATATTATGAAGCATAAGGAAGGCTTTAGTGAAGCTTTGAGTTATTTTTATAGTTATTATTAAAATAGAATTTATTAATTGAATACTGTTTCCATGTGCAGAAAATTTATTTTATCTTTAATGTTGCCAATTCCTATTGAATAAAAATATTAGATATTTAAAACCATTTTATTTATCTGCCTCCAAGTTGACACTAGAAATGTAAAATTATCAATAACTTATTAGAGAAAATTAACTTTCGGCAGTTTTTGAAAATTGTTTGGTTCAACCGATATTCTCATTTTTTTTTATTTTTTTTATTATTATTAAGTTTCAGATGATACGATAATTGTGTGCATTAAAATATTTCACATAAAAATGTTTTTTACATTAACACGTTACTCGTCATATGAATCAAATACGATTCACACCTATTATCTAACCAGATGACACCTTCTCTACTGTAGTTAAGAGAGAGCAGAGAAGTGATCATCTATTTTGATACAGGGTTCGTACACATTTCCTTAAAAGAAAATCAAGGACTAAAAAAACCAAAAAATAAGGACCTCTAAATTGAATAAACTTAACGAATTGTCGCACGCATTTTAAAATAAAATGTCTCATTTTTGCAAATTCAACCTATTAGATGATAAATTACATAGAAGATACATTACAAATTTAACACAACAAAACTCCTAAAAATATGAGTTAATAAATTGATGAAAAAAAAAACCATGAAACTGGTAATCAAATTAAATATATTTTAATTCCAAACTTTTTTCATTCAATTTTACATCTAAGGTATTTATTTTAATTTCTTTTTCAGAAATTGTTTTTCTTAGTTCGTGCGATTGAATAAATAAATGTATGTCCTTTGACTTTAAAGCCTCCTTAGCTAAATCATTTGCTTTCTCATTTGTTTGGTGTAGGTCCGTTTGGAGGAACATTTTCTTTTGTTTTAAAAAATCCATTTCCTCCTCTAAAGCTTTTCGTTTCAGTCTTTTCTTTGGATCTTTCACTTTCTAAATACTGCATGTATTTTGCTCTAGCTGAGGTGGCAGCCGTCCTCATTTCTTTAGTAATTTTTAAGTCATAAATAGCCCCAGACAGCTTAATAAATTCGTGATTTACACGCTGGAAAATATATGAAGCATCTTTTAAATTTTCTATTTCCAGGGCCTTGTTCACCGAAAAACCTCATTGTCCATGTGACAGTTTTAATACCATTTTGATAATCTTCCAAACTTTTTCAAAATGATTATTGTTAAAATAAGTTTGTAAAAAAGTAACAAGGGAATCATTCTTTGGAATGAAAGAAGTAAATTCATATGAATTTGGCTTTACAATATTTAACAGAAAATCTGCATAGAGTAACAAAATTTCTTCCAAATCTTTTTCCAAAATACGTTTATTTTGCGACAACACAATCAATACCTTTTCCTTTTTTTCCTGTGCTTTTTCGGGATATCCAGGCATTACCTGTGGATCAATGCAAATCGCAGGTCTTACTAGTGCGTAATTCACCGAACATTTCTGCATGAAATGTTTTATCATTGTTATGACGTTTTTCCGACTATCCTGTCCGAGTGTGAAAATATCCTTGTCTGCTAATTCCTTATTTTTTATCTTTTCTATTATTAGTTGCTCTGCAGCAAATCCTAAATAGGCTTAACTTTTATCATTATACAAGTTTGGGTCACTGAAGTTGAATTTGCATAAAGTCTCAGATTTCTCAATTCTTTCATTCTCTGGTTTCAAAATTTTGAATGCAATCATTAACAAGTTTTAAAAACATCACTGGCAAAAAATGGAAGTAAAGGTTTATCACTTTGATACTGTTCTAAAAATGGTAACAGCACTTTTGACAATCATTCCTATGGAACCATGGACCAATAAAGCCCATCTGTAACTCCTCCCTTATTTCCCAAAGTGTATGCGATGGATATGTATTCGTGGAACGCGAGCAGTGTCGTCCCCCCACCCCATTCCACAAGAGCCACGTCAACCGAGATTAGAGCCGCCGAGAAGGAGGAATTAGAAAAACGATAATCGGTGAAATTTTAATTTTTTTAAATAATGGCAGAGTAAAAAGTAAGGACTTTCAAGGACTTTTTAAAAATGGGACATAAAAATAAGGATTTATAAGGACTAAATGTAAAAGCAAGGACTTGTAAGGATGCGTACGAACCCTGTGATAGATGGTTTGAATATCAGCTGCGAGATGTGGCAGCGAATGTGTTAAAATATCAGACATGACAGCATTTTTATCCCGAGCAAGCTGGGTATATTGGCAAGTCTTAACATAAAATAAGATGCTACACAGCACAAAAAAATTCAATTAAGCCGTAGTTGGTTAACTAAAAATTTTTATTTCTCATACTCATTGATATTTCAGATATAAATCACCATTTCATGAAGGACAGAAAAGAAAGGAATCAGTTGTTTGAACAGCAAAAAATATATTTGTGCCTATGAACTTTTCTCTGTTTAGAACACAGAATCTCATTTATTGTCATGGGTACTTAATTTTACTGCAAAGAAAATGTCAAGTTCTTACAATACAATCAGATAAAAATTATACATTATCGAAAAAAGGAATAGTGTATCAGGCACCTAAATGGTACAAAATTAAAAGGAAAAAACTGTACATATGTTCCTTTTAAATTCTTGTCAAATCTATGTACAACTATTTATAAAATATTTATGTTCATTTTTTGCATTTAATTTCATGAATAACTTATTTTGAAAATTGTGTAATTAATCTTTTTTCTTTTCTTTAATCTTTTGCCATGCAGATGGATCCTAGATTCAATGATTTTTCATACAAAGTGCATACAAAGGAATGTATTTCTGCTACCTAAAATAGGCTTTCAAAATTTCCCACTTGAAATTTTTCATGTGGTTGTATGGTTTCATAAATATAAAAAATTTGCGAAGAATTCATAATAAAGCAGAACTCCAGAAAGCTTAATATAAATTATTTGCAATATTATGAGAATAAATAATTAAACAAAAGAATAAACTAATTTAAGAATTTTTAACTTATTATTTAGAGCTTGAACTTTCTTCCATACAAGTTTTATGCATACGGTAGCTGTTCAGTGATTTCAAAGACATGATGAAAAAATAATGTATATGCCTTATGGGTGATGATAAATTGTAATAAAAATGAAACATACAAGTAAAATATATGCCAATGGATTACAAATAATATTTATATTCAAATAAATACATTTTGATCCAACTGAATGCAATAAATTATTTTCCCTAGAGTTTAATTTAGTTAACCTACCTCGTTTACTTTCACAATAAATAAATAAAAATAAATATGCTCATCACTTTGCAAATAGTATTAATTTAGGTGATCTGACTGCCCTTGTTAGCAATTACTGGAATGAGTTTTTCCACATAACACATGCAAAAAAAATTCACCCTTCAATTTTCCTTAGAAGTGAGGTCTTACAACTCAAATAAGAGACAAAATCACTTTTTTTTATAACATATTAAAAAGATGGATGAACATTGGAAAATTCAAATATGTATGGAATTTACTTCAAAAATACATATAAAAAATATCACAATGTACATGATTAGCAACATAAAAAAACTTCCTATTCTTAAATATAGGGGCGAGAGAGGAGATTTAAAACAAATTTTATGAAACCAACTCATAACAATTTTTAAAATATAAGCATGAAGATTTTTTTTTATTACTATTATGAACAATTCTGAGCATTATTTTTAGAACTCTGATGTGTCTACAAGTCAAGTTTTCAAGTGTGTTTATAAAAGTTGTACTTTGAATTCCACATATCTACTATTTGTGTAAGCTGATACACAAAAATAACACCATGATGAAAGAAATTCGCAGAAATATAAATTTTATTAGTGGAAAGAATCCAATGAATAAAACGATTAAAAAAAGTATGATCACAACCTAAAATCCAAGATTTCAGTGAATTTCATATAATAAATTTCTCACTTCTTTTTCACATTTTTTGGAGCAAAGTAATGAAAATGCACAATTAAAAAATAGAGGAGGAATATCCAAGCAAAATTCAAAAATTAAAACATTTGGCAGTGAAGAAAGTAGTCATACATTTTGGGACAGAAAAGCTTTTTTTTTTTTTTAATATATAATCACAAAACTCATAACATGTCAATAGTCACAATACAGCATGTGATGTACAAGTAAATGCTACGATAAAAAGTTCATTTTCTCACTATTTCCAAGTAAGTGCAATTCATTTGTATAAAATATGATACTGTAAGCACAAATTAAAGCATATGGCTAGCATATTCTTTTATTGCAGCAATTCAAAGAAGTGACTATAGCAGGGCTTCTTTAGATTTTTTATAACAGCAACCACTTTTTGCAACCCCAAAGCTTGGAAAATTATTAAGAAAAGAAACACCAATAATTGATAACTAAAAGAAAATTAAATCAAAAATAATTATTTAAAAAATTTTAATTAATTTTTTTTGCAAAGTTTTTATTCTTACCGATGTTTGCTTACAATTGTTAAGTCTTTAAAAAAAAAAAAAACACCTTGTGAGAAATTTTACAACTCAAAGCTAAGAAGTCCTCAACTACACTTAATTATATCAAAAAGATTTTAATTGAATTTAATGAATTTGATGTAGGATTAAAATAGTCAAGCAGAATAAAATCCTAATTAACTCAGATTATTCATGCTCTATTATAATTGTAAAAAAATAGAGAATAATCTAAGAATTCAGCTTTACATCCATTAAAGGATATCAAGAGAAGTCTATTTGTGTAAAAAGGATATTTCAGGGGAAAAAAGCCTACATTTTAAATAAATAATAGTAAGAGTACAAAAAGATATTGCTTTCTAATACACATTTTTTAATCAATTTTAAGTTGATAAAAAAAAAAAACAGATTATTATTAGAATACATAAAAGACACAGCAAATGAAAGTCATTTCTTTATTAAAGTTAATCAAAGGTTTTCAGCTTAACCCTCAACTTTACTTAACTATAATAATCATCTTGATTTTAAATAAACCACAAAGGAGATGGGAGAAGAAAAAAACATGGAACAAAATTGGTCTTTAAAATCAATGAATGATAAGTCAACAGCCACTAAAAAAATCAGGAAAATGAAAACTTCATATAGATATAAAACATTCCATTTTAGTTTTCAACTGCAGTATGTGATCAGGTATATTCTAAAAAGGAGTGAACTTCAAAATATTCCAAAAGATATCAGTTACATAAAATTATAAATAAAACACAAATAATATTCATTTCATTTCAAGTCTTTTGATTTGGTATAATTTTAAAGAAATATGCTCAGTAAATAAAATTCATCTTTTTCATATAGTCACCACACAAAATTGGTATTTAGAAGTTATAAACTGAAATTATCCACAAGCACCAAATTTTGTGCCACAGCCACAATTTTGTGTGATTGAAAAATTTTGGTTTTATATACAATTTTAAAAAACACATTACAGCATTATGAAAAATCGCAACTTCGATATGCAAATTAATTTAAAAGCAAAAAATTCTTCTGCTCCATTTTACATTTTCATGCAAATATAAAATTCACAACATCAAAAATTGCATAGCTTTAAGGTACTGTACTTTTGATAGAATAAACTTAAAATTCTACAAGGAAAAAACAAAAAAATATAATTCAAAACTTTGTAACAACTTAGAACAATAAAATAATAATACAAGCAGTGGGTTTGAATAACCAATTAACAAGTGCTCAAAAATTTCATTTAATGAAAGATTAATAATTTCATTTCCAGGAAAGTATAAACCAAGTTGGTGAAGTTGGATATTAAATAAAGAACAGATCTAAATTCTAAGCAGACATATTCCTTTTTCGCAAAGCATCCAATAGTAGATATTTCATGCCATCTCTGATGATGCGCTACTTAATCATTTTTCCCAGTTAAAAACATGTATCGCACACTTACATGCAACACATATTACACGTAACCAAACTAAAATTAAATTTAAAATGCATCGACACAATCTATGTAATGTATACACACATGAAAACGAACCCCAAAGTATATAATGGTCCACAAATATTTTCACATTGCAAAACAGAAGTGAGCTTTAAAACAGTTTAATAAATAGCACGACTTTTTTTTTTTCTTCTTGTATTCTGTAATATGAGTGTGAGTTTTTTTTGTACAGCTTTCACCGTGTGAAGTTAATGTCCAGAAGGCTGCTATATTAGAGCTCTCCCTAACACAACAGTATCAATAACTCTTCATTGTTACAGATAGCACTATTAATATGATTGCATGGTTCAGTTCCACCAAACACTCGCGCCCAGAGTGCGACTCTGAAAACTCTTCTCCGTCGAAATTGTCACTGCAGCAGCTGTTAATTTTGAAGTATATGTATATATATTTATACATAATATGTATGAACAAAGCACGACATGAATCAATGACACACAGAGGACACAGATTTCTGTTCTATGATTCCTTGGAGCACATAAACTATAGACAATGGAGTTTGAAAAACTGGAATGATGTGCTTTACTATCTACATAGCTATTGCATGTGGAGCCTTCCCAATGTCCCTCTGAAGCAACTCGGAGGCATGCACATGAAGTTCCTCATTGGCACCTAGTACGGCGTTCAGAAGATTTTTTCTGCAAAGGAACAGTCACCACATTCAATAATGCATAAAAGAAGCGACGCACTAAAAATAAGATTCACATCAAGTTGGTAGCAGAGAGTGGTTATGCAGATCATGAAGAATCAAAATTTAAAAACAAATAATTTATTAAAAATTAAACATAAAAGCAAACTCAACTCGAGTAACAAAACAAAATGCTTCAAAAATAAAGCACATCACAAATCTTTCAGTGTGTCATGTACATTCCCATCACTCTAGTTGATATATATATACTTTATACAGAAAATAAATTGACATAAACCCCCCACTCTTGGAATGACTTCATGACAAAAGAACCAATCAATAAATGAGTTTCAAGTCAGAGCAGTTATCTGTATGCAACTCAACTCAATAGACTGGTACAGTAAAACCTGTTTAAAACGGACACTGTAAGAAACGGAATCCTGTCTTAAGCGGAAAAAATATTTGGTAACGTCAAACAATATAGGAAGTTCCATAGTTCATCCCCTCCTTAAAACAGAACCTGTATAACACGGAAACGGACAGAATTTCCAAGAACAATTCACGATATTTCATTGTTAGAAAACCTGTTCTAACGGACAAAAATTCGAGCCATTTCTAGAAGTTCTTTTTCTTTCCTTCGGTAAAAAGAAAAGAAAGGCATTCCGTGGAGCAAACCATTTTTTCTTTCATGTATATCACACATTTTAAATGCGCTGACTCATCGTTGTAGTTCAGCTTTTCGTCATTTAGTTTTAGTCATGGCAATGCATAAAAAGAATGTTTTGGATATTGACACTAAAATGGAAATAATTAAAGCGAAAGATAATTTGAGCGCAAAACAAATTAAAGATATTGCAGAAAAATTAGGGAAAACTGATTTTCATGCACCAAATGGATGGCTTGAAAGTTTCAGAAAAAGACATAGTGTATCTTTCAAAGCAGTCTGTGGTAAAGCTGGGGACGTTTCAGATGAGACCTAAATACATGGATAAAAAAAATTGAAAAACTCATTGAAGGCTATGGAACATCAAAATACTGTGAATGCCGATGAAAGTGGGATTTTTTTCATGTCTTATCAACAAAATTTTTATGTATTAAAAAAGCAAAATGTACTGGTGGTAAACAATCAAAAGTGCTCTTTTGTACCTTTATGACTGGCGAAATCAAAAAATTTGTAATAATTGGCAAGGCTGCAAAAACCTTGGTGCTTTAAAAATCTGGGCGTAAAAAAACTTCCTGTAATATAGAAATCAAACAAAAAAGGCATGGAAGACTGTTGCAATAATGGAAGAATGGTTAAAAACTTTTAATGCAAAAATGAAAAAACAGGCATATTTTGCTGTTTTTAGATAATGCCACTTGCCACCCTAACATAGAACTTTCAAACATAAAATTGGTTTGGTTTCCCCCAAATACAACCAGCATTACTTACCCAATGGATCAAGGAATTATTCGTTGTGTCAAAGTAAATTATCGAAGATTTCTAATGCAATCTGTACTAGCTAATACGCAAACATCATCAAATGTAAGTGATATAATAAAATCTGTAACAGTTCTTGTAATGTTCAGTAATTTTAAAATTTAACTACATCTTAATTTTAAAATGTGACACTTATTAAAACTTAATTATTGCAATATTATATTTTTATGGCATTTCGTTAATATTAAGATAATATTTTTAATTACAATTGATTTAATTTCAGTAATGAATATATACATTTAAAAACCTCCTATATTAATGAAACCCTGTATGAAACGGAATCCTGACTAAAACGGAAAATTTTTCTGGTCCCGTTAGATTCTGTTTAGTACAGATTTTACTGTAGGCAGGGTTGTTGATTTTTTTTTTTTTTTTTCAAAAAAATCGATTTATTTTTATTTTAATGATTTTTTTAAAACTATATATATATATATATATATTTAACATTTGTATATTAGACAATGAGCCCTACAGTCATAGAATTATATATATATATATATATATATATAACAACATGCCAGTCATTAAGCTGTACTTTCTTTAAAAATTAAAAAATGTTACAACTATTTAAAAAATATTTGTGAACTAAAATATAAAAATAATATACTTTTGAAATATAAGACAATTTTATTAAGGAAAAATATAATAAAAATTGTCATTTCTTGACTATAGATATATTATTGTATGTTAGAATATTGGAGAATTTTACACTCAGCTGTTCATTTGTTTCATTACAAACACAAGTTTTGAAGCTTTCTCTAATCCTAATCTGTTTCACCCAAAACATTAAATAAAAAGTTTTCTAGATAAATTTTTTAAATTCAAGCTTCGAGGTGCATTGAATCACCATCAGGACTACCTGTGTGCCAAATTTCATGACTGTAAGCGTGATAGTTTCATCTGGACATTGCGCACATGCTCACAAACATTGCCCTTTATAAGTATAGATCATAGTTTAAATTGCACTATGTAGATGTTGTATTTCTTTTGGAACATTTATATGCATTACTTAATTATCTTACATTTGAACAATATTGCAATATAAAAACTTTGTTGTCCCCAACACTATTTAGTTTTCTCCAGTATTAAAATGAAACTCGCTGCATTTTACTATGTTCTTTCTTTGTGAACATGATCCTTTCACAATATTTATTTATTTTATAAAAAAAGGAGCATCTCATACTTTGCATTTTATTGTGTTGCTCACTCGCTTCTCAACCGTTAAATTCAACTATAAATGGAAAATAATAGGTTTAGAATAGGGCAAATAGTACTCCGATTAGAATGTATATAGCAGTCTTATGAAACTTTGTTTTGGAATAGGAATTATTAGAGATAAAGTTTGGGAAAATTCCTCGACTCGGAGATAAGACATTCTTCAGTTCTGGACGTTTAACAATTTCAGCAAAGTAACTCGAAAATTTTGCTCCAATATTCTTGAAGTTTTAATTTATAATTTTCTATAAGATTCAACAATAATTTTTGAGTGTATCAAGGTGGTGTATCTAAGGGGGTTCTCATGAGGGGAGGTGACCCGAAAGGGGGACGACCCCCTGGAATGAAGTAAGCTTTTTTTTAAAACTTTTTTTGTAGATTCTATGTCTAGACAATAAACTAAACATGTTGCAAATATGAAACTTCATGTTGTTTTCTCATCATATTTTCAAAAAATTATTGCCTTGCGCCGCAAAGGGTTAAAATCTAATTTGCTTGTGTTCTCAAAAATAAAGATATGGAAAGTACTCTAGTTACATCAATTCAATAAAATATTTTTTTATGTTCTATATATTCCTTCTTTAAATATACATTTTTTCTTTAAATATACATTTAAAAATATTTTAAAATCACTATTTAAAGATACATGAACAATTTTATTTCATTAAAGCAGATTAACTTGATATTTAAAACAAAGTGATTTAAATCAGTGATTTTTTTTTTAAAAAATCAGTTGATTTAAATCAGTGATTTTAATCAACTGATTTAAATCACCGCAACCCTGACTGTAGCGTTTGTTTACATTCTTTTCCCCTGGACATGTTTGCCTGACTATCCTAGGCAAATTTGAAGATATAAAAAAAAAAGAAATTTTTATTTAACACATATGATTTTACAGGATCAGCAAATAAATAGTTTCCATTAATCATGGTCATTATCAAATCAGCATATTCAGACACACAAGGACAGCCAGAGAAAGTCCAAACTCGATACCAGTTTTGCCTTAAGTTTAGCCTCAAAGTTATCAGGCTGAGTTGGCAACAAAAATTTTAATTAATGCTTGATATAAAAGTAGATTCTTCCACAATCACTCAAATCTTTTGGTTGGGGACTGCACGGTCCTCATAGCATAGTCTCAGCTTCAAGATAGAAGGACCGTTGGTCTGAGACTTGAATCCACTGAAGATCTGTAATGTCCCAAGTTATATCCAATGACTGGCGTAATAAGAAAATTTGAATAAGGGGTTCCAGTTCAGGTTTCAACCTTACCATCCTCAAAGGATTCAAAATCAAGTCCATTCCAAAAGATTCAAAGCAGAAGGTTATAACCAAAAACTAACTTGTCCTTCAATTTTGCACAGATTCAATTCCAATTTTCCACTGCTTTCACAAAAAAGGCTGACAGGTAAACAAAATATAATCAGCTCAGAAGCAGAATTTTTAAAATCAAGCAGAAAATATTTGAGTCCTGGAATATAACAAAAAATTAAGGCATAATTAAGCAATAACAGAAATCAATTTATTTCTTTCTAACACTGATAATAAAAGGATTTCTTAAGAGTGGAACCTTGATTTCCTGAATTGTTGAATTTAAAACTTTTTTACAGGTACCAGAAAATATTTTCTGGTACTTGTAAAAAAGTTTTTACAAATTTAATTATTTCAATACCTGCTTCAATCTTTAAATTACAAGCTCTGGGACTTTTTCAATAGAAAAAAAAAAGAATATAACGAACAAACGTTAAGAGATAAAATAATGTGAGAAACTCAAAATGCAGCTTTACTTTCACCAGGATTTGAACTAAGCTACCAACTCAAACGAAACAGTTATATCTAAGAATTCCAAACCAGATGGCTTTCTAATACAACATGGTATTTATCAGCTTTACTTGACAAGTATTCTTATTCTATACATGTTACAAATACTTTACACAATGAAAATCTTATTTATGCCTCTATAACTAAAATTCAGAATTTCTGTTACAACACATTATGAGAATTACCTCAATTTTCACTGTCTTTCCAGTCTCCTTAGGAGGTCCAGATGCATGTGCTCCCTGCTGTACAAATAAAAAGTATTATTAATAATTTTTGAAAAAAAAATCACATGCATTATTGTTTCTATGCCACAGCAAAGTTATGTTGAATTTCCAAAACTTAAAAAAAAAAAAAGAAGAAGAGTTTGAAAGATTTCTATACTGTATACTTAACCAATGACACATCTTACTGATATTTGTGCATTATCTTTAAACCTTTGTGAACATTTTCCTAACAAATCTGCATTCAGTAGAAGGTGCTGTTTCATTCAAGGGGTTCAAAAATATATTTATCATCCACACTAGCAAGAAATTTTTATTGCTTCAACTAGAATAATGAATTTAAAGGTAATATTTTATAAAATTCAGTCAAAAGCCAATGTTCCAATTACAGTACAATACATAGTTTTCAATGCTAAGCATATCTACAATGGTGGTCCTATACAGAAATTGATACGAGGCAGAAAAAACGGAGGTTGATAAAAAAAATCGTACCTTTATTAAATACTTCCTTAGGTAAATTACTTTCTTAAAGTAAAGCTGCTACTCAAAAGAAAACTTTCAGAGTTGATGAGAATGGCAGAATTGCTTGGAAGTTGACTAAATAAAAGGATCTTTCTATGCATTCTATCTATGTATGTAAATACAATTCTTTTTCTTAAAAATTAACTTGTTGAAATAATTTCTTTCATTACTTGGTCTTACTACTGAAGGGTACTGATGTAGAGAAAATCACTGTTTCAATCAATATGTATGAGTTCTAAAATTTTTTATTATCTAAATATAATTTCACCAACCAAGTAATAAACAGTGTATATACATAAAATTTTAAAACGGCAATATCTTATTTTAATACTTTATTTCTGAAATTTAGTGTTCCTAAATTTTCAAATTCTAAAGCTTCAGAAAAATTAAATACAGAGACGAGTCGTTAGTAGTTAAAACAGAAAACTTTGAATGTCTCAATATACAACAGAAGTTTCATAACAATTTATATCCAACTTAATTAAATATGATCAATACATAAATGGCAAAAGAAGTCTTGTAACTGAGCATTGTGAAGATGGCATACACTTAGAAACAAACTCAAATTGATAACAAATAGAAAATCTAATACACAAAAATGTTAAGATGATGGTATATATGAATTCGGTATAAAATAACAAAGCCTGCCCATAATATTAAAGAATGGTTTATAAGTTTCCATCCCAATTACTGTATATTCATAGAAATATTAAAAACAAAGTATATTGAAAAAAAGTTTTAAATATAACGATAAGATATGAACATTTTTCTGATAAAGATTTGAAAAAGAGAAAAAAATGCAAACATATCTCATACAAAGTAAATAAAATGTAGATGATAAAAACTCATTTTACAGCATTTTAGAAATGTAAAAAAGGGGCTGCCCCCCCCCCCACCTTTTTATTTGTGTTTCTAAATAATTGCTCAAAATAACTTTTTAAAATACTTTTTGGAGGTATATAGTTTCAGTTATAACTTAAAAAGAACGAAAAAAAAATTGGTTATCTTAAAAATTTCAAGTTAAATTTTAAAACTAGGGCATAAAAAATTGTATAACAAAGACAGGATATTGTTAATCAAATATTACCTTCTTACACTTATATTTTCTCAAAGCAAAATAAAACTATGTAATAAACCAAAAAGAAAAAAAAAAAATCAGACAAATGTGAAAAAGAGAAATTTTCCAACTGCCACATATTTAAAATACCTCTGCATAAAAGAGTATAATAATAATTTTAAAATAGCATAATAGGAGAAAATTATATTTAGATCAACTTTGAAAAGAAAATTAACTTTTAAGCATTTATATATTTTAAACAAAATTTATGAACCCTGAATTACTTTTTCAGACTTTTCTTAAGACCAATAACAGAAACGAAATAACATTTTTTTTTTTATTAATAATGACATTCATATTATAGAGAAAGAAATTCAGAACTCCACAAAAAAAAGACATTAAAAAAAGGAGGGGAAAAAAAGCAAAGCTAAACTAACTTTGCTAGAATTATTATTTGTGTAATGTTCTTTTCAAATCAGAGAAAGTTGATTTATCTTAGTCATGTTTACTTAATTCAATGCACTAAAAATACATTTGTACTTTACCTGATGTTGAGGACACAACAATGAAAATTTTTCAATGTCCATCTGGCAACCTGAGGAGAACATTATTGAATAACATTAGTAAAACCCAGAATGCCATATACTATTATATTTGCCTTACATAACAATATAAACAGCTTCTCAGAACTTTCTTGAAACAATTTTTAAAGCTAAACACATTTAAGGGAAAGATATTGTTTATAATTTAACCATGTTTATGAAGAACATATCAAACACAACCATCCACTAAAAAGCTGTGTGTGTCTGTTTCTAAGGTGCAAGTCGAGTTCACAAATTTAAATTACATCAATTTTGTTTTCACTTCCCAGCTTTCAATCAAGAGTTTTTCATTTTTCTATTAATACCTATTACTATATACTTTCAAACCATCTCACCCCCATAATCCCTAAAGGAAAGCAAAAGAATACAGGACTACAAAAAAGGTGGATTTCACTTATTCCCTGGGGCAGGATAAGGGGACTTAGTTACCAAATTTGACACAAACATACTTTGGAGGGTGGGAATGAGCACTTCAAAAGTGGTTTTTTTTTTTTTTTTTTGAAATTTTAATGAAAATATTATTATACAAGAATGATTACTATATCATAAAAATCAAATAATTATCTCTTTAAAAAAAACCAATTTAATTGTGGTACATTTTTTTAACCTTAATTTTAACAATTTTTTTTATGATTCTGAATACTCTTTTTCATTGTTATAATAAAGTCAAATCCAATTCATTGTTTCATCAAGCCCTTCAATGGCATGTTTTTCCTCTGTTAAAAATGATATAAAAAGTATTCTCAGTTTCTTCACACTGACTTAAACACTAATTATGCCAACTTTATTACTGATATTTTGTCTCATTTTAACAAACTTTTGAAAATTAACTCTTAAATATAATTTGTAACATTATCTTTTGTTGCAATAACATTCAATTCATTTTGTAGACCATTTTTTATATATTAAATGAAATCAAAGTATGAAATTTTTGTTTATTCAAGACCCTTCCCCTTTTCCCAGACCGAATGAAAAGCAATCACCATCCAATATGGTATTTATTTCTTTGTTATTTCAAATTAAAGTATGAAATTTTAATACTTTTCAATTGTGGGTGAACCAGCTGGCCACTTAAAGCAGCTAGTATTTTATATGCAGGGTGTCCACACTTATCGAGATCCAATTGCTATTTCTAAACCGTCAGAGATAGACATATACAGTAGTCTCCCTACAATGAAGTCTCTCTACAATGAATTTCTCCCTATAACGAAATTTTTAATTGGAATATTAAATAACATTCAAAATATTCTCCATATAACAAAGTGGTTGTCTCCCTATAATTTTTTCAGACATTTATATTTTCGATTTTTGAAGAAAGTTGCTAATTTCTGTGCAACCTATTCGCTCACATGTGCCTGTTTCTGGAACCACTTGCATTGTTCATTCCAGCAATAACACATAACAATAGAATGCTATGTGAAGGGTAATGCAGTTATGGGGGACCCGAGTTTCTACAGGGGGAGCAACATTTCTACAGGTCAAGATTCTAAGAATTGGGGGGGGGGGCCCAAAAGGGCGTGGGCGCTCCCCCCTTTTTGTTTCCACCTCTGGGGGAGAGTCCATATCAGTAGCTGTCTCGGGCACCCCTGGGATGTTTATACATATGGGGGAGAGTCCATATCAGTAGCTGTCTCGGGCACCCCTGGGTACCATAAATAAGAAATGACTCATTTATCCAAACACTCCTTTATTCTGCATGCACTGTGGAGATCGAAGTCCCTCACCCCCCTCCATGACACCGGAAACAAGATTATGACGAACGTCATGTGATGCCTCTTTATGGAATAAAACTGTTTTTATTTTTTTTGCTTTGTACTACTATTAAGTGGTTAGTTTCACCTTGTGTGCATATGCGACAACACCTGTTTTTCAATAAAACCCAAAATGTCAACTAAAAAAAGCATAAGTTTCTCTGATAAAATCAGAATTTTAAATGAAATTGATAAAAGCATTTAAAAGAAAGATGTTGTGCAAATGTTTCAGATTTTGGCAAGTACACTTTCTATGATTCTCAAAAATTGTCAAACGATAATCGAAAATGAAGCAAATTTCGGTCCGAAGCAAAAAAGAGTACGACTGTGTCAGTATGATGATCTGGATAAAGCAATGCTGAAGTGGATTCGTGGAATTTGAGATCGTAATTGCCCCATTTCAGGAACATTGATGCAGGAAAAAGCTGTGTAATGTTCAAAAACTCTTGGTTATCTTGATTTTAAAACCAGTGCTGGCTGGTTGGACAAATTTAAAAAGCGACACGGCTTTAAACAGAAATCAATTTGTGGGGAAAGTACAGATGTGCCAGAGGAAGTTTGTGACTGCTGGTTGCAAAAAATGTCTGAAATTCCACAAGAATTTTTACCACAGAACATTTTTAATGCAGATGAAACAGGATTCTTTTTCAAATGTTTCCCTACAAAAACACTAGCTTTTAAAAGAGACAAATGTTTTGGAGGAAAGAAAAGCAAACAAAGAATCACAGTTTTGTTGTGTGCCAACATGACTGGCAATGAAAAGCTAAAATGTTTGTTATTGGCAAAAGTAAATCTCCAAGGTGCTTCAAAGGATTAAAATCTTTAGAAGTTAAATATGAATTCAACAAAAAATCGTGGATGACGTCTGAAATTTGTGACAAATGGTTGAAAGCATTGGACAAACAAATGGGACAACAACACTGAAAAATTGTTTTATTAATCAATAATTATCCAGCTCATTCAAAAGATTGTGGAGAGAAGCTAATGTCATTTTCTTTCCTCCTAATTGCACATCTAAATTGTAGCCACTGGATCTCGGAATAATTAAAAATTTAAAAATGCACTATAGGAAAAGAATCTTGGAAAAAAATGATCAGTGCAATTGAAAAAAATGAAACAGTTCAAGAAAACATTGATCTTCGAAAAGCAGAACTTTATAAAGTATGAAAATTTGATGTAACTGCTAAAACAATCAGTAATTGCTTCAAATAGGGAGGATTCAGTAATCAGACAGATGGTATTGATTCCAACAACGAAGATGTGATCTTGGCCGACTTGAAAGAAAAATGGAAAACAGTAGAAGGAAATGGAAGAATAACAGATGATGCAACTCTCTCCGACTTTTTAGAAGCGGATGCAGAACTGTTAACTGCTTCATATCCTACAGATGAAGAGATTTTGAACAGTTTAATGGACAACAATAAAGGCCCGGAAAAAGACAGTGATTTCGAAAATGAAGACGTGATACAGCCAAAACCACATTGGACTGCAATGCTACAATCATTTGAAACCATTAAAAGAGGTTCCCAAATGGAAGAAAATGTGCCCAACTCTATTTTTAGCTCACTCTTAAAATGTGAAAATTTTTATGAAAATTTAATATCATGAAATACAAAGCAATGCAAAATAACAGAATTTTTCAAGTAAAATAAATTTAAGTACATACTAGTACATATTATTCTTTAAATTGGTGAATTGTCATAACTTTTGAGCATTTTATTTATACAATAAAAATTAGTATAACTTTAACAAATTTATAATATATATTACTTCATTTTTAATTGAAAGTCATAATTAAATACTTTTGAACTTATCGCACCTTCTGAAAAGTTTGTAACATTTACTTAAATAACTGCAAAAGTCTCTAATCTCCGTATAAAACGAAAAATTCTCTATAACGAATTTTTCAACTGGAACCAAGCGATTTCGTTATAGGAAGACTTCACTGTAGTTCCAATTTTAAAAATGCTTTAAATGAAGGGAAGAATTATAATATATGTTTTGTGAGTGAATAAATATAATCCTGAAAAAGTTATGAATTCCAACTTTTCATACGGTCCCATCAGTCATATTTAGTAAAATATTCTTAACACTCTAATATTTTAAACAAAAGTCCCACTCTTCTACAACTAAAACTGACCGAGTTATGGAGCTTTGAATATCGTTGACTTGCACCACTTTACACCATTTCAATAGCCGTCTTGAAGACAATCCACCAATCAATGCACAGCACTTTCTCAACGAGGCCGCTTATTGGTTAAAAATCGCCAGAACTCGCTCAGTTTTAGTCGCAGAAGAGTAGGACTTTTTTTATTTAAAATGTTAAATGTCAAGAATATTTTACTAAATATGATTGATAGGACTGGGAGACCGTATAAAAAGTTAGAATTCATATTTTTTTTTTTCAGAAATATATTTAGTGACTTAAAAAACATATTATTCTTGCCTTCAATTAAAGCATTTTTTAAATTGGAACTATATGTCTATCTAAAACAGTTTAGAAATTAGCTATTGGATCACAATAAGTGTGGACACCCTGTATAAAGATATACACATATATACCAGATCCAGAAAGGACATTTACAAACTTTAAAGGTAGGTCAGGAATACAAAAAACAAGTCACTTTTAGAAGAGAACATGGAATCACAAACACAAAGGGTGACAACTATGGGGGGAGATCTCTGTCAGTGAATTAAGTAAAAAGAAAATGATGCACCAGATAAAATAAATGACATACAAAAATTTTAACCATCAGAATAATATTTTGAACCTAAATTTAAATGTTCAGCACAAAACTGTACACCATGAACCTTAAAATGTAAAAAGAGAGAGACGAATTAACTTTTTATAACTTTGAAATGGGGTATATCTTTATATTATATATCTTTAATTAGGAATGCAACAGATCAGAAATTGATGAATATTTTAAAGAGATTCACAGGCATGAGATTGCGAAAAAATGAAAAAAGAGGAAAAGCACGCGAAATAGAAAAATGGTAAATTATTTAATAAAACGCGTGAACACGACAATAATGAAAACTATATCATGCATGCCAAAAAGTCCAACAACAAATTTATTGCAAAGCAGCTGTATGGAGATATTAATGTCAAATGGAAGAAATATTTGCAAATACAACAAGACATTCTAAAAAAAGGAAATTTCCATTGAAAGTTAATTTTTCCAGCATCAAAATAAATATCAGGTGAGATTACAACCGTCATGATAAAAGACAATAATTTCTATATGAATGTCTAACCAATATATTTTTAATTCTTAATAGATTAGATAAATTTTTAGGCTTTGAAACTGCTAAGACTACGAAAGAAAAATTATAAAACAATAATTTTCAACTTGTTTATTTTTTTATTCTTTTCTTTCTTAAACAACACTAACATTCACTAAAAATAAATTTTAACATAATGACAGAAGAGCAGATCATAAAGGTGGAAGCAAGCTTCAATTTAAAAAAATTACAGAGTGTCAAAGTATACATAGTAGAAAAAAAGAATCAAAACTATTATTTTCAGAAAAGTAATTTTTCTCAAAATGTATCACAATTATGAAAGAATGAACAACAGACTTAAAAAGTTTACATTACAAATGGTTATTTCCATACACTATTTAGTTTTTGTTAAGTTACTGTAATATATTTGAATAATATGGAAATGGATACATTTATGAAAATACGTGTCAATTAACAATTTTCTGATAAACAAAGCAGATTTATTATGCAAAAAATTGAAAGGGTTTATTTATTCGCGCACTTTTCAAAAAGGTCTTTTATAGAAAGATTGATTCCTAGAATGTTTTCCGTTTTTGCTTTTTGGATGATGATCAACAACTGCCATCTTTAATTTTTTGTATAACTACTACAGACTCGTATCTAATTTTGGCAACCACACCGTCTGGTATGGTAGAACTAATTTGGGGATGGTTCACTTCTGTATTTCAGGACCCAGAAGATTTTTTTGTACCTCAGTGTTTTTCTTTTAAAAAAATGTTGTGGCTTTTTCTCTGCTTTTTTGCAGCTTTTGAACAAATTCTTTTTTGCTGCAATTTTTGACAAAACTTTTTTGTTTTTTATTACTCTGTTTCCTTATTCTTTTTTCCTCAGATGATCTGTTTTTTAAATTTTTTTCTTTGTATCTTTTGCAAGAATATCTCAGATTTTTAGATAAGTTGCAGGTAAAACTTAAGAATCTGAGGCGGTCTCATCGCCAAACTCGCCACAATTGCACTAACCATTAAAAAACTCGCCAAAAGTAAAGGAAATTTTGACGACCGCCTCAGATTCTTAATCTAGCCCCGGGAAACAATGCCAATCCTATTATTCATATTGGCGATGTTAATCACACAACGATGGCATGAAAGAGGCCAGAGAGCAAATTACCGCTTCAGATCATAATTAAAAATCTAATTACAACTAGTACGCTTCCAAAGATGTATCACGGCTCTACTTGTCTACAATACAAACTAAAAAATTGAGCATGTTTTAACAAACGTTTAGAGTAGAAGTAATGGATTCAGAAATAAAAGTAGAAGGGTTGGCTTCTTGATTGACATTCATAATACTTCTTTTAAGACTAAACAAACATTTATTAAAACATTAAAAATAATTAACATTCTGTATCCACGTACATCGCAACAATGCCGTTCCGCTGAACTCGTCTCTTTTAAATCAAATTCAAAGTAAGTGAACATCTGGCTGTTGCCACTCATCCAATATCACACACCATTTAAATAAATGTAATACATGTTTTTGTCAGGCATTAATATTTTTTAAAAATGTTTACAGAAGGGTTTTTTCTCCCTTTTTCTTTAACGACGCATAATAAGCACGTCAAAGTAATCTTTTTTTTTTTTTCATTTAGCCATATGAAAGAAAACGATGAAAGGATCTCAACGATTCATTTTACCTCGTTGCCGTTGCATACGATTTTAACTGGTTGAAAGTCCATGTGAAAAGGAACTATGTATGCGCTATCTATCACGTCACGGAGAACTGTTGGTGAGCTACTTGCAAAGATCATGGTCAGATTTCTCAAAACTAATGCATGAGCAATAGCTTTTTGTGGAATCTCCTGATTTAAGTTAGTGCCAGAATTGTTTCTTAGAGATTCCATATGGTAAAAACGGGTTTTAATACTTTGCGGCACAAGTTACTAATTTTTTTAAAAAATATGATGAAAAGATATCATGAATGGGTTTAATTTATTGTCTAGACATAGAATCTACAAAAAAAATTAAAAAAAAAAACTTACTTCATTCTGAGGGGGGGTCGTCCCTCTTTGTGGCCACTCCCTCATATGATAACCCCTTACATACAGCCCACCTTGATGTACTCACATAATATTGTTGAATCTTACAGAAAATCATAAATTAAATCTTCAAGAATATTGGAGGAAAATTTTCAAGTTAATTTGCTAAAATTGTAAACGTCCAGAACTGAAAAAATTTGTCATCTCCGAGTTAAGAATTTTTCCAAACTTTATCTCTAATAATTCCTATTCTGAAATGAAATTTCATACAGCTGCTATATACATTCTAAAAGGAGTACTATTAGCCCTATACTAAACCTATTATTTTCTATTTATAGTTGAATTTAACGGTTGAAAAGCAAGTGAAATTAGGTGTGCGGCTCAGTGTGCCATCAGCTGGCACACTAAGCTGCAAAGAGTTAACACCGATTACAAATATTTTACAATTCTTTTTTATTTTACCGAATTATTAACATAAATCAAACAAAAAATAAAAGTTTATAAAAAAAATGAAAAAAATAGAGCAGAAAATGACAAAAATCAGAAAGAAAAAAAAAAAAGGAAATTGTCAAAAAATCGGGAAAAAAGCAGAAAAAGACATAAAAGCAGAAAAAGACATAAAAGCAGAAAACTGCAGAAGAATCTCATGCCTGGATTCATGAAACACGCGACCAAACTGAGACAGTGAAAGTTATAGTAATTCTACTTTTAAAAAGCATGGACGATAAGAATTTATTACATCTATATGAATTAGTTTCTCTTTTTTTTGTAACAATTGAGAAAAATATCTTTTATTAGCAAAGGAAATTTTATTAATACGTACTCAAACAAAAACACTTTCAAAAATATAACATCTTACCAGTTTCTTTGGCACAGGTGAAATGATACTGTTGCTTGCAACTTTTCCCCCAACAACCTAATGTTGCTCCTTGTAAATTACAGTGGCAACATGTCTAGAAAGAAAAAAAATATTGTTAATTAACACAACAGAAGAAACATTTTGAACAGATTAATGGGATGTTATTAAATAAAAAAACACCAAAGCCAGAGAAAATTTTTAAAAATGAATTCAAAATCACAAAAATTTCTGAACTTTTTCCAAATCAATACAATTGGAATTCTACAGTAAAAGTCAAAAACAATATAATGACTTAAGAGTGTTTAATAAAAACAAAACTTTTTTAGAACAACTAGATGTTATTTTTTTTTAAATCTGCGAATTAATTTTTTTCTCTTATCACTTACAGAGAACTGAGAAATAACTGAAAATTATTCCTTTGAAATTACAGCAACTATAGCAACATTACTGGTAAAATTACATTACAGTAACAATTAAATATATCAAGAAAATGCATATATTATAAAATGTAAAAAAATACAAATTATACAAAACTGAAAATTAATAAATCTAAATACATGTCCCAATTTTAGGAAATTTTGTCCACTTCTTTTTGAAAATCTTTTCCTACCCATTCCTAAAAACGCAAACCTTACACCTTATAAGAATAAATTAATCATTTAAATAATGTAAAAAGTCACATGAAAACGAATACAGTGATAATTCTTTATGAATAAATACTACAATTCTCAAATAAGATCGTATCTTAAGAATTCACAGAAATAGAAAACAAAAGCTCCATATTTTTCATTTAACAAGGTCAAATCACTTATGGAACAGTTTGATTCAATTATAATAGGTTCAATTAACTTAATAGAATAGTCTGAATCAAATATTTCATCAATGAAACATTACACTAAAAACATGCACTGAATGTCACCGAAGACATTTTCCTGTTAAGAATGGGTGAATCATTGTAATACCACGAGAGAAAAAAACAGTTTCAGCAATTCTAATCATTTACTAAAGAAAGATTAATTATTATTTTATGCAAAGGAAAACCTGTGATGATTATTTACAACAATGAAAACATCCTGAAATGCATCCAATACTGAAAAACATTGTATTGATTAAAAACAAGCTACTGCACCTTTTGTAGTGAATTTCCTAGTTCTTACTACTGTAATTTAAGATCAATGATATTTAGTACACATTTCAATATCACAACTCCTTTTGATTATAACTTTGATTGCACTTAAATAACACAACTGTTTCATTTCTACAAACTATTATCAAGTTCATTCATTATGAAGATACAGTCAAACCCAGTTAACACCAAATCGCTTATCACGAAGTAAATATTGGACCCTATTGATCAAGTATGGGGAGTAGTGTCAATTCATTCCTTTAACACAAAAATGCAAAAAATCGCTTATGGCGGGGAAAAAAAATTCTTTGAAAGTCAAAATCCATTCTTTTACGAAAGTTCTCAGTTCAGTTACAAAATTCTTCTTTTACAAAAGTTCTCAGTGTCGAGTTTGTGATTTGAAACTTCTTTGATTTCCAATCCCCCCGGCCCACCGCGCGCGGGCGGGGATTGGATAATTTAGAAGAGGTGAATGCCTTTCTGAAAAAATGTCATATAAAAAAATTGAAACAAAAGTCAATAACTGATTTTTTTTAACCTTGAGTAACAGGTATATAAATTTTTTATTTGATATATTACATATAATATGTTTATTTCTTCTCTAAACTTAAAACTTTTATTATTTTCAGATTTAAAAAAACTGTCATATTTTAACGGTTAACATGAAAAATTTTGGTGGTCCCGCCGATTTCGTGTTAAAGGAGTTTGACTGTACTGCTAATGTAAAAAAACACAAATGAGTTCTATCAAGAAAATGTTTTCTCATTGTCCATGAATCTTCACATAAGATTCCAAACTTTTACTTTGGATTACTGTGCGATGCAGCGGTTGAATAGAAAGACATTGAAAGGTTGAATTTGTACAATTTGGAGTGAAAACGTGCGATATCTTGAAATGCATTGAAAAGAGCAGGCACACTGTAGCAAATAATCTTGAATATAACTCAAAAAGAAAGTCACATATATCATAAATGCATTGTTAGAAGCTGTCAATAATAACTGGTTCAATCTATGACATATCATTTTTCTGCTGTCAAAAAACAAAGCTACATATCAAAAGCACCTAACATGATAGAAGGGCACAAGCACTGTGTAGCTTTAATAATTTAACATGACTGCATTTTATTAAAATCCATATTATAAAAATTTATAACTCCTAATTTCTGAACCTGTTAAACACAAACAGAATAAACTGTGAAATAATAACGCTACAGGAATAAACATATGATTTTCAATGTAAAAAAGATGTTTGCTAAATTTCTGAACAAGAATAAATCCAGACAGAAAGTTGCAATCAGAGAGTGGACTTCAAGGCTTGTTACAATTCAACAAAAAACAACAAAGTATGCAATATCGACTTTCATCACTATCTAGGAAATCTTTTTTAATAAATATAAAGGATTATTACTGGTTGTTTCAAAATGCAAAGAATAGCACTTTTGGACAATTTTACTCTGTAAAGGGGCGACAGGCAATGAGTACGACGAGCCATTCCAAAGTTATTTGTTAGATCATACTAAGTAAAATGTAAACATCTCCCCCTCCATTTTTCACTTCATCCCTATTTTAGTGAAATCAAATCCACCTGGGGGATGCGCAAAAGTGCAGAGGGTTTTGGAATCCGAGAATCATCAGTACACATCCACACGGGAAAAATATTCAGATAGAGAAAATTTTGTAAAAAATAAATAAATAAAATCACATGCTAGCAGCAGAAGTATTTTTATGTTAGCTTGTGACTTTAAATATAATATAAATAGAAGGCAATATAAAACAGAGAATAACTAACTGCATACAGCCTTTGTTGCCTCAAATCCCATAACCCCCTCTAATTCAAGTCAAGTCAACTAACTGCATTTGTTTTACAATTGTGTTCATATCAGTTTCTAATCTGAGCATCAAAATATGCTACTTTGCCAATAATTAAATAGAATGCAGTTCTACCAGGGAAAGGAAGCAAAGTTCACTAAAGCATACAGAATTCATGTACAATTATGACCTATTTCAAAAATCCAGAAAATTACCATGACTAAAAATGTCTAATTAAATTTCAAATAATTCAAAATGTAAATACAATACAGATGCATACAAGCGAACATGTATTTTCAAACAATATAACTAGCAACTAAAAGGCAGGTTTTTAAAAAATCTACTTTTCACTGTATCATTTCATAGAATTGCTTATCTTTTCAGTTTCTCAAAATTTTCTTTAAAGGTTTTAGCTTGAATTTTTAGGGGTTTGTAGAATTCGTGTGCTTATATATACATATGACTTCAAGTATCAGATGTGAAATTGAAGAATGCATATTAACTAGGGATGAAACAAATAGTGATTTGGCCAAATACGGAATATTCAGCAGCCGAATATCCATTTTTTAAAAGCATTCTACTTTTGATTGTAAATAAAATATTTCTTAAATTTAAAACAAAAAATTAAAGACTAATAAAATTCATTATTTATTATTTTATACATTAAAAAAATGTTAATATCTTGATGCATTTTTGCAATATTTTAAAATATCATTATTCCAACAATAAGAAACCCTCTTCATTTTGTGATTGCTTCATAGAAATAAGAGTCATTGCAGAACATGGCAATGACAAACACAGAAGAAAATTAAATGGATAAACTAAAATTATTAGAAGTAAATTGTTATTTTGATAAAGAACTTGCAATAGCTGGGATGGATTGTCCACTTAATTTGTGTGTGTGTGGGGGGGGATGTTAAAAATTGTCCAAGATTTGCAAATTAAGCAAGAAAATACTTTCAGCTCCTACAAGCCAATAGTGAACATTATTTTCAGTAGATAATAAATATATAAGAAACCAAACAGAACATATTTTCACGCTTTACAATAATAAATCATATGTAACATTATTTAAATACGCCAAATTTACTTAAAATTGAGTATATTTCAGGAGATTTTTTTGATAATAAAATAACTGAAATGCAATTCTGCACAATATTCTTTGTTCAATATATATAAAAGAACATTTTTTTAAAAAATTATAATCTGAAATTATTTGACCAAATATCTGTGTAGTATTCGGCAAAAAGGCAGAATACTGAATATTCGTTACATCCCTAATATTAACATATGTGACAGATGAAGAGCAGTTGGAAAAAGATAATGGTTCAAGGACTGCAAGAAATTTGGTTAAGCTGTCCAGTTCAATATATTAACTCTGAAGATATTTACCACTGGTAAAATCTGCCTCAGTATGATTTTGAGTGATTTTCTGATTTAAAATCTTCGTGTGTTGTTTTGTTCAATGAGAATAAAAAACATTTTATAGTCTGCACAGCATTTAAATTATTAATGGATAATGCTAGAGAATATTTTATATTGGCATTGGTATAATATCAGCCACATAATTAATTTTTGAATGATAAATTTCCTCTGAAACTAAATTTTAGAAACATATTGAGTCCACTTCAAAAATCCAAAAATTCAGGATCCGAGGAAGTAAAAAATCCTACAATCTGGATATATACGGATCACAATCATCCCTGCGAAGAGTGACTCAATAAATTTCAGCGAAAGACAATTAGTCTCAAGAGGTCTAAAAAGCTTTAAATCAAAACACATGTTTCAGTATTTTTCCATTAAGACATCAACAGCTCAAAGGTCAGCAATGTGTGAAGTATAGCAATTATACAATGTAAAAAAAGAGAAAAATATATATTCCATCATTGAAAAAAGGTAGCATCTCCATTTTAAGCTAATATTTAATCTTGTTGATGTTTGGTTTCCTAACACAAGAGTATCCAGGATTTTAACATTACATTCTGAGACATGTTTTAAGTTGCAAATACACACACACACACACAAAACTGCATATTGGTCTAATTTCAAAATGTAGCAATTCAGTCACAATACTTACATTTTCACTGGCCTCAGTGATAGCTTCTTCTAAACCTTGCACATCTTCTCCAATTAAAGATATGCTCTGACACCAAACTGCACAATCCTCATGGATCCAAACTTCCTTCAAGTTGGACCTATCTGCATCCAATGAATCGTCATTTTGTGAGGAACTTCTCACTGGGGTGGATTCAATAGGAGTATGACCCGAATTCTATGCATATATAATAATTTTTCTTTTAATTTAAAGAAATAAAGAGGCAACACAAAACTTTTATATTCTGTTCAAACAACTATCTACAAATGAAAACATTAAATTCATTCAACATAAAATTTACGAAGAAAAATAAAAAAGGAGATAAAAATAAAAGGAAAGAACATGAGTTTCAAATTTATTCCCATACCAAAATATTAAAGACAATACAAAACATGCACATCTAAACTACAAAATTTAATTAATTTTTTCAAAATGCTTCATTTTCAGCTGGCAAATTTCAGTACATTCCATGATACTAATACTACATTTTCATTCTGAAGAAATGGCATTATCTTCTCCAAAGTAAATAAGCTCTAGTGATGGTACTTTACCTTCAGTGTCTATATACAAATAATATTCTTTGTATAGAGACATTGAATATTCAAATAATACTTTTAGATAAAAAGTTACATCACTGATGACAATCGCAACAGGTTTCTTGCTGTGTGTGTGATTGTACTAAAATGATCATGAAAATATCAAACAGAAAAGTTAAGGCAAAAAGACCCTTTAACAATCAGGAAATAATAGGAATAGTTTAGCATCTAAATGACGTTAAGCTGCTTTATATCAGATATGCATTTTCAATCAATTTAGCAAACTAACATTAATAATGATACAATTCTCTGTGAACCTTAATAAAATCTCAAAAATATTCATTGTGCTCCAAATGATTATCACATCACTTAATCCTAAAGTAAATTCACACAGATCTAAAATAAAAACCTTAAAAAGCTCTCTCTAAAGGCAAATAACAATCATTTAGAAATTTGTAATTATTTAAAACTCACGAAAAATGTAATGCTTAGTTTCACAAATTAAATTTATAGTTGGATTAATACTTTTAAAATCATCGGCAGCAAGCCTGAAGGCAAAGGTAGATACCTTTTTTTTTTTTTGGAGATATAAAAAAAACATTTTGTCATCTATTTTCTTTAGGATTAGAGCTACAATATTCAAAGAGGCTGGAAATTATTGCAAATGATGCAAGCTTTCCAACAAGGTGGAACGTGCATAGATTACAAGGCAGTTTAAGTTAAGGGGAAGGGGGGGGGGGGGGGGCTGTTTTGCGCACAACCTGTTAAGAAATTGTAGGAACTATTAAAAAAACTTTCAATGGAAAAGTTGTTCATTATGATGCTGCTATAATTCGCCTAATTTGAATTTTCTTTCTATCTTCAATTGTAAGGGAATGATGGCAAAATGGAAATTTCAACCCCCGTCACCATTTCCATCCACTTTGAGCTGATAGCCATCTACAAACACAGTTGAGATCTTCAATGTCCTTACAACATACTCCTCGCTGGTTAAATTAAAATCACTCTAGTTAAAGTGTTCAAAAGATAACAAGGGCAAAAAGTTATATATGTAATAATCTCACTTAATTTTATTTCAAATTCTAATATTATACATTTTAAAATCTTAATGTATTCCAAAATCACTTTTCTAAAACTCCAGTTTCGTTCTTTTCCCACGCTGGAGGTATATTAAATCTCTCATTTTGGCATATTTATTACTAAAAGAATATTTAATCGCTTTCACGTGCCGACAGAAAATCATGACGGCGTCTCTTTGGCACCAGACTTTTTCCCTGAAACGCCTATGTAATTTATTAAAAATACCCAATATTCCCTTCACTTTGATCATGTGTCAATATGTTATTCTCTTATCCGAGAGAATACAGGGATTTTTCTGTTCACTTTCGCTTGTAACCTAAACAGAGATGGACGAATATCCACGACTCTCCTATTGATAATAAAATAAGAAGTAGTGATTTGCTCGACCTGTTTATTTTCAACGACTACAACCACACACATATATATATATATATACAGTAAAACCTGTACTAAACGGAATCTAAAGGGACTAAATATTTTTTCCATTTAAGACAGGAATCAGTTTCTTACAGAGTCTGTTTTATACAGGTTTTACAGAACGAGGGTGGTGTGGGTTCTAGTGGTCATGATCGGTGAAGATCTGCAGAAATTTTCAGGAAGTCATGTCATATGTTGCACAAAGGAAGTGAAAACAAACCCTTCCAAAATTTAATGATGAAAATCTGCTAAAATAATTACAAATACATTGATAAAAAGCATTGCAAGAGTAAAATTAAACCACCAGACTTGTCAACAGGTACACTAGATCAACATATATACTGATTCAACACAGAAGAATAAACAAATACCATACTCTTAATTATTCTTAGGTTTCTGTAGTGAATATACTTAAAGATTTTGAGTTTAACATATGTTATGCATATATCTTAATTTAAAAACTACAATGCTTAATTATAAAAGCAAAATTAATTTCTGGGTATTTCAGGTTCTAAAGTTAAATGGATAACATAGATCAATCAATAAATAAATTGTGATCCAAAAAAAACAACATCTGTCAAACAATTCACTTATTTGAAAAAAATACAGGCAAAATATGATAATAAACTTTTTAAAGTCACAATATCTAGTTTTTAGAAGTTCAATAAAAAGTATATCATACATGTAATTTATCAGTATTCTTGAAACAAACATCATAGAAAAATATTACTATAATTAATACAACATTGAATCAAAGTACTAGTACGAAATGAAAGTAATTACAGAATAAAATATCACTCCTTTACAACATTTGAAAATTACTCTCATTGGTTAAAGGAAGTAATTTAATATAAATTACTTAAGATTGTTAAATTTTTGCAAACAAATCGAACAAATTCAATCATTTATTAAAATTCAAGAAAATGCTGCTGCAGCATAATAGCAAATATTCAAGTATGCAAGTTTTAATTTGCAACATAAAAACAACAGTTCTTCCACTTCTGATTTGTGTTGCAAAATTTTCCCATTTTTGTATGATTATTAATGAAATTATTAAGCTGTCATCCAAGACAATAATATAACTTAAGTTGTTTTTTTTAATAAAAGACTGAAAACTTTTGTTAAAATATAATCAATTCGCCTTCAGGATAATTTTCTAGTACCAGCCAATAAAATGCCCAGAACCTTTATGTTAGACTAACTGCAGTTACTGCAAAGTATACTCATTAGCCCAAAATGTCACTTTGCAATTAACATGCCAGATGCCAAAATATGCAAAAGTGCATCAAATGTAGCCATAGACAACAATCACATGCTTCATAACTGAAACTTGCTATAAGTGCATTTGGGTGACTAAAAGAAAAGGAAATGTATCAAATTTACAACATATTTAGTAATCCATCAGAAGAAATATCAAATATTCTACTTAGAAGATAACATATAAGCTCAGTTCTTATAAAAAAGGGATTACCCCAATTTACATTTTACGCTTGAAGTAGGAGGACAAACAAAATATTCTACTTGAAGAACAAATAAGCCGAGTTCTTATAAAAAGTTATCCTTAACTACAAGATCACCGACTGAAAAATTTCTGTCTAGATTTCAACATATGTACATCTTGGATATCAAGAGAAAAAGAGTAAAACAATAATTAAATAACGGTAAGCCTAAATGTAAAAATCCATCTTTTATTGAATAAAGCCATACTATAGGTGGGCCACATGCCAAAAAAAAGAAAAATCAAGATTGTTTGAAAAACTGATGTCAAAAGATAGTTCAACACATTAACAGCAATCTGTAAATTCATTTCTTCCAAAGGCAGACAGACAGTGGTGCAACTAGGCAGCAGGAGGCCTGGACGCAGTTTCTGGAGCCACAAAATTAAGGAATCAATTAGTTATTTTAAAAAAAAAGTCTTTTGAAGCTCTTTTTTCCAAGATTCTTAAAAATTGAAATGGTTTCAACAAAGTATGCGAAAATCTTAACTACACTGTCATTTTTACAACCCGGAAACCTCAAGCTGCGACAAAATAACAAGTGATATTATGTTTCAGAGATTTGCTGACCCAAACCCCCATCAATGAAATTAAAAACTCGGTTAAAAGGAAGGTCCTTTTCAGATTTCAGTCTTGGTGGGTAGGGAGATAAGGAAAGTTGGTTAAGGATGATTATCCCAACAGGGTTTCTGATGGTTTCACACAATATGCCCTGATTCAAACTGACTGGATATCAGTTTTGTCGGAAATTGGTGATAAATTGTTCAATGTCATTTCCTATTTTCAATCAGCAAAGAGTGAAGAATGGAAAATATAACTCCATTTTTTTCCGTAGTGTAAGAGTATTCAAGCAACTTTAAAAAACGTAAGCTCTCCATCTTTGCATTGTTTTTAGTACTGAATATTTGCATTATTTTTATGATGAAAATGCAAGTGTTTATTTTAAATTTTATTTCGTGAAACACACCTAGATGCAGTTGTTCTGACAAATGCAAACAAACTACAACAACAACAAAAAAGATACTGAAAGAGAGAAAAGATCGCCTGAAGTTTTGTAATTGCTGGTAAAAATTATCAGTCCGCACTGACATTGAAATCAAGATAAATGAAAGCGATTTCTCAAATAATTAACTAGAATAAATACATAAAAAAGAGAAATTCAATTCCTGCCATAATCTGAAGCGTTTTCTTTCCTTGCTAAATTATGCAATTGTCACCAATTAATTTTACTGTTAAAAAACATAATAAAATTTGTCTTGAATATCAAATCATTAAACTACCAATACTCAGGTAAGTGCTCCAGTAGTGGGCAGGGTTGCGGTGATTTATTTATTTATTTTTTAAAAATCACTGATTTAAATCACTTTATTTTAAATATATTTAAAATAAAGTAAAATAAAAAAAATAATTAGTAAATCTGCTTTAATGAAGTAAAATTGTTCATGTACCTTTAAATAGTGATTTTAAAATATTTTTAAATATATATTTAAAGAAAAAATATACAGAACATAAAAAAAATATTTTATTGAATTTATGTACCTCCATTTATGTACTTCCATATCTTTATTTTTGAGAACACAAGGCAAATTAGATTGTAAATAAATCTCTAATGAGCAAAATAAAAGCAACTAACTTAATTTTATTTCTAAAATAAAAGCAACCGATTTAGTTTTGTTTCGAAAATAAAAGCAACCGGTTTAGTTTTGTTTCTAAAATAAAAGTAACCGATTTAGTTTTGTTTTCATTTTATATAGTAATGGTTCCAATTAAAAATAAGAAGGCAGGTAGCATTTCCATAATTAGTTTTGCTACTCACCATCTAAAGTTGGTAATGCAGTTAAGGCCATTCAAAATGGAATGTCTAAAACATCTCCATGTTGAATATTTACCTCACATTTATGTTAGAAAATTTCAACTTGAGGAACCTGACTCGAATATTCTTATATATGCATGGATTGCTCTAATTTTTTAAAAATGATTCTGATGAATTTGATTAATGTTGCAATTAAAAATTGTAAAAATATATTTTTTTTGAATTTGTTAGTGAGTATAATAATGCAAATTCTTGATTTGTAAGATTTAAAAAAAAATCTATGCTTTTGCAATGTAAGTTTATTACTCTCCCACATTTTTTTCATATTTTATCAAAAAAAAGTTATGCAAGCATATGCAGTTTGTATTTTATCAACCAAATTAAATTATTGTTTGTATCTTATCAACTAAATTAAATTATTGTTTGTATTTTATCAACCAAATTAAATTATTGTTTGTATCTTATCAACCAAATTAAATTGTTTTCTGCATTCCTGTTTCTTTTTTTAAAACTGAAATTTGCAGCTAAAATCAGTTTAGGTAAATTTTGTTACATATCTTTATAAAGTTATCAAAAAAATCGCATTTAAAATAACAGAAAATAATGTACTGAAATACATATTGCATAAAAATTCATTAAAATGTCTGTTAAAATATAATATTAGTGTGGCCCAAACTGGTGCGAGGTGGCTAAAACTGGTGCAAATTGGGTTAATTTATTTAAGAATCCATAACTCAAAATCTAAAATATTCTACAGAAAAATTTTCTAACTAGCAGAAAGCCAATAAAATTTGCTAAAGAATAGTATAAGTATGATTTAATATGCTTTAAACAGTTATCCACTGTGATGTTTCCATTTCAAATTTTCTCTTAATGCGGCCAAAACTGGAGCTTCTACCCTACATATAAATGTTTCAAACGAAATACAAACATCTACACAGTGCAATTTAAACTATGATCTATACTTATAAAAGGGAATGCTTGCGTGTGTGTGTGCGCGCACAAATATTTTTTAAATAGTTGTTACATGTTTGAATTAATTTTTTTTATTTGTTTTTTTAAAAGAAAGTACAGCTTAATGACTGGTATGTTGTTATATATATATATAATTCTATGACTGCAGGGCTCATTGTCTAATATACAAATGTTAAATATATATATAGTTTTAAAAAAATCATTAAAATAATAAAAATCTTGATTTAAATAAAAAAAATCCGATTTAAATCAAATAAATCGATTTTTTTGAAAAAAATCAAAAAAATCGACAACCCTGGTAGTGGGCCACTTGAATTTTTAAGTTGAAAAACAAGAAATTCCAACATTCCAATGAAATAAGAGATCTGCCTCTGGTAGGCTGAAACCCTTATCAACTAAATATCAAAGGCACAGCCTTTATTTCCTGTTTAGTTCAGAGCTAGAAAGTTTGTTGCTGAAGTTGGTCTCTGAGAGAAGTATTTTTAGTTTATTCTTAGTGATTTCCTTAAGAGGTAACTCTTCATTCAACTATCTTTTAGAATACATTCTATTTGTTTTTAAAATGAATTGTTATTGATATTATTTCATTATATAATGAATATATTATAAACTATCTTTAAATTAAATAATATTGATAATTTATGGATAGTGAAGGGTGGCCCACTTTTGGATCAATGTTTTACTAAATGCTCCAGTAGTGGGCCTAGGAGGGCCAGTACTGGAGCACATGCTTTCTCTCAAATAGACTTGTTTTGTGATGTTTAATAAGAAGGTTATATCTTGTAAAGTCTTTTTATTAAATTAGATTTGCTTTATTTTTATCAGAACCAGTAGTGGGTCATATGGCCCACTTCTGATACACTATTGGTACACTAATGGAACATTCTGACTAATTACTTAAATAATAAATATTTTATAGTACTGTTGAGGAAAAGACTGGTATTCAAGAATTAGTTGGGCTCTGTAACGAGGCAGACAATAATAACTATCGCACTGCTGGACCATCGAAAAATATTCCATCACCATTTAAAAGGGCTCTTTTCTGGCTGCAGAGGCAAGTTGATAAAAGAAAAAAAAAGATTTATTCAACATAAAATATCAAGATTTAATATCCATAATGCCCCAAACAGAACTTAAAATGAAAGATCGATAATTAGCATATACCTTTAATAAAAAATTGGCTGTTAGAGAAAAAATGTCAATCTCATACGACTAGAATCAATAAATAAAAGATTTCACCTATATCAAGCCATTTTTATTGCATTTTTTATAGTGTATAATGTTAATGTATTGTTATTATTACTATATATAATGATTTTATTCTTTTTTCTTTGGCACAATTGACAAATCTGGGTGGCCCAGTTTTGGTATGCCCACTACTGGTACATCAAAAGTTTGCTATGCCAACTTCTGGTGCATAGGAGTGATCTAAGTTTTTAATTTTTTAAAAATTATATTACAATTATTTTGATATTTCAGGTGATTATTATTTTAGATAAAAGTTTGAACAACCATAAAAAAATATAGATTAGCGAAACTTCTCAAAAGTTTAGATGATAATTGAGGAAATACCCTTAAGTGGCCCACTACTGGAGCATTTACCTTACTCAACATAAAATAATTATTTAAATATATAAATATGGCAGTCATTTTTTTGTTTGTTATCCTTAT
>BGPR01000148.1:968331-987810 GCA_013235015.1 Araneus ventricosus | reverse complement strand
TTTAAATATATAAATATGGCAGTCATTTTTTTGTTTGTTATCCTTATGTTAAGTACATATACAAACATTTAAGTACTGAAGTATTGTAGACACTTTTGCTTTGTCAAAAACTAGAAAGTTAATTTATAACATTTCGGATACTCTAAAGCCTTCAAAATTTTTGCAGAAATAATGTACCTTTTTTTTATGCACATAAATAATGTCTACTAAAATAATAAGGAAGTGTGATTTTACATGTCATAGGCAAATTAATAATGTTGTAAATTTAATTCATATTTGAATCAGCATTTTTTCCTCGCTGAAATAACGTATCCCCTAATTTCATGCAATGAATTTCAACTTTGTCGTAAGATGCTAGATAAAACATTATTAAACTTAATTAGTTGTAAATTTGGATTAATATATTTAAAGATAAGTATGAAATTATAAGATGAATTACATTATGAATATTATTAAATATATTAGTCACTAAGGCTTTTGGGTGATTTCATCTGTGTTAGCAAAAGATTTACTTTAATGTTTGGAGTTTTTATATACTGTCTATGAGCAAAAAAGTAATGTATATAATTTTTTCATTTTTATTCGTATGTTTTTTTTTCTTTCATTTGATTAAGAGATTCGTACATATTTTATATTATTTTTCAAATATGAGATAAATGGAATTTACCTTTTATTTATATTTTTCTAATATATCAAAAGTTTCTTACAAAAAATGTTGATTTTCTGATTTCAGCCATGTTTAAAGGATTAAAGTTAGAATGCGCCAAGCTTTCTGTGAAAATTTAGCGAAATTTCGTTAAAAAATTTGTAAACTCTATCAACTCAAAAATGCTTTATCTGTTAATTTTTAAGTTTATTTGCACTTTTAATCTTTGCACTCCCTGGCATAAAGTTTCCGAAAAGAAACTGAGGAACACATTTCCTAAAAAGAGGGGGAGGGGTAGTTTCGGTATTTGCCCTGGGCACTATTTTATGTAGGTGCACCACTGCTGACAGAACGTTTATAAATTTATTAAAATTTTCAATATAGGAAGAATTTTTTCATTTTATTTAAGTTTCTAAAACTACAAGTGATATTACAGTGACATAAGATTATATAGAGCTGGGTTTTAGTCAGAAATAAATGTTTAGTGCAATGTATAGCAGGTAATATAATGAATGATATGTACCCTAACTACATGGTACATTTAAAAAATTAAATGCCACAACTCCTATTATAAAGGCCCTGAGATAAGTGATTTGAAGATTGACTTCCATTTTGAAGATTGATAAAAATAAAGAATACAAAATATTCACACGGCAAAGTCTTACCAGTAATCTATTATTATTTATTCTATTATTAACTTTTAATTCCCAAAACCCAAAGAATTTATATTGACAGAAGAAATACAAGAAAAAAAAATCTATTCAGACAAAGCACATCAAAAGTTCCTCAAAAAACCATCTGCCTCAAGCCAAGAACATTCGTTACAGTGAAAGTTATTTTTAATTGCACATTTTTTTAACAAACAATTCTTTTAAATGCATGCGGAATTTCATTTTTACTTTCTCGTATACGAAGTATACAAAGAGCAAGTATTGTTATCATCAAAAAATTCGAACTCAAGATTTTAACGAATCTCCACGTTTTAGACCCGTTTGAGTTTTGGTATTTTATGTACAAACTTTTATAGCCTGTTTAAAAGAAAATATTGTTCAAAAATATAAATTTGACTTACGACATGTTAATTGGATTAGAACTGGGTCATAAATCAAGGAGATCTTGTAAATCATGTAAAAGTTAATTCTGTTAAGAAACAAGCCTTTTCAAATAGTAATACATTGTTTGGCAACAGTTATGTAGTCAAATAACACACCTATTTATTCATATAATAAATTGGCATATAAATGTTAAGACAGCCAAAATTGTGCACGACTAAATACATACCTACAATATACACATTACATGCTTATTTGTTCAAATAATAAATTGGCATATCAATGCAAGATAGCCAAAACAGTGCACGACTAAATACATGCCTAAATTGTATGCATTACATTCCTATTTATCCATACAATAAATTAGCACATAAATGTAAGATAGCCAAGATTTAGCAATATTCTATGAAAATGATTTTATGAAAACTACATGAAAGAAATTACTTAAAAATAACTGCATATTTCAATTTGTAACACATACGTGGAAACAAACAAATTATTTGGTTAGACAATAAACAGAAGTTTCACTTACAAAAAAGTAGGAATTTTCTAAAGATATAGAACACACGCACCTGTCTAGCTTTTTTGGAACCTTTGGAATCGTCAATTTCCGATTTGCGCCGTTTCCTCCGTGCCGAACCAGAACTAGATGTGGAAGCTGCTGATGCTGATGACTTTGTATTTTCAGGATTTTTGTCTTTAATGTAATATGGACCGTACAAATCTCCTAGACCTCCATGATGACTCCCTTTATGACAAAACACACAAAGCCAAGTCTTATCTCTATTAAAGGCATCATATGTAGGAGATAATGTACTAAGGTGACCCACTTGCTTTTTTTTAATTCTACTAACAGTACTACTAAAATTTCTTTTAGACTGGATTTTATTCAATTTCTCTTCTTCTTTTTGAGCATCGTTGATTACTTTAATGGAAGTTGGTTTGTCTTTACTCCCGACTATATGTACATAAGGTCCATTGAAAATTTTTATCCGTTTAGGTTTGGAGGAAGTTTCTACTACTTTGCTTTTGGTTATTTCAATCTTTTTCTTTTTATTACCTTTCCGACCTTTCTTTTTCTTCACACAACCTGGCTTAAGTTTATTTTTGGAACCTACGGGTCTACCACGTTTTTTGTCAGGATTTGGTCCACTAGAACTTCCACCAGGCAAGTTATTGTCTTTCTTAGAGGATGAAGGGGCATCAGAAGAATTACTCTCAATAGTTTCTATAATGCTGTTATCTTCACTGACAGTGATTACATTATCAGAATCTACTGAACTTCTAAATCCAAACTTTTTTTGTGACACAGCAGGGGACAATATTATGATCTGAGGGCCGACATTGGGAATTTTTGATTCAGTTTTCTTTTCTGTCATGCTTTCACTACTGTTGTTTTCATTAGAAGACTCTTTGCAATTAGCCTCAGGTACATGCCAAGTGTCATTTGTGTCATCCTTGCGTATTCTATGGATGACAACTTTAACAGGATTTCGAGATAAATCTTTCAAAGATTTGGAATCGGGACTGTCAGGATCTTTCGGAGAACTATCACAATTTAAGGGTGATTTCGAGTCTTTAACGACACTGGGACTGGAACTTTCTGTCTGACATGCATCTTTTAGGTCAGTCTCTGGAGATGGAACTTCTTCATAATTTGCTCCGGCTTTTCGTTTTCGTAAGGAGGATCTTTTTGAATCTTCACCAGAAGATTCATCTTTCACAACTAGCAAGCTTTTATCAACAGTTTCTGAACCATCATCAGATTTATGGACTTCTGCAGTGAGTTTTATTGTATTGGAGCACCCTTTGTCATTCGTTTTTTCAGGAAAATCTAACTTTTCTTGCTTGCACTGAACATTCACCAAAGTATTTTTATCAGAATCCTCAGATGAAGGTTCATCAGATTCACAAGTAAAATCTTCTGAAATAATTCCACCTGTATCAGCAGGAATTGCTGGAACTATGCAAGGATTCTTTATTTCATCACTTTTTTCTTGCTTTATCTGGGCAGTAGCAGCAACTGAAGGTTTAGATACTGCCTCTGAATTTGTACTACAGGAATTTTCAGTAGGTATAGAACTGTGCTCTTCTGCTGTACTAGCAACTAGGATATCTGTCGATGGAGCTTCACTGCTTGTGGATGACACACTTGACGTCCAATTTGGACTAGATTTTGATTCCAATGCTTGTTCAGAATTTGTAGACACTGCAGCTTTTGTCTGATCTGTGAAAACAGGTGCAGATTCTGCATGGGGTGGACACTCTGTCAAATCTAAGGTACAGTCATTCTGAGCAACATTTGCCTTGCATTGAGTAAGAGGTGTAGCAGAAGTTGAATTAGTAACTGGAGATGAAGTGCAAGGGACAGAATGGTGGACTTCATGCAAATTTGAATTGCTACTACAGGGTGCAGTGGTAGCATTCGGCACTTCTTCATTGTTGAGCGGATGAGATGGCATGGGAAAATTACAATTGGAGACTTGCTGTACAGAAGAATAAGCAGATGCATCATTTGCAGTATTAGGTTTTGATTCAAAGCGATTTTCATCCATGTTGTAGTAAGTAGAATACGATGAATCTTTGGATTCTGTACCGGCAGTCTCATCAGGAACAAAATTGTGAGACCCACACTGATTTGCAAACTGCTCAGATCCATCCCCCATCATGGGCATCATAGCCTTGGAAGGATCCTGCTCAAGCATAACCATCTTTTGCAGTGAATGCAAAGGATTTGAAGGATTATGATTATCTGATCCACTTGCAGGATTCATAGGTGGTTGAGGTGGAATCTGTCCATTTTCAGGTGTTTGTGGATGAGGTGGCATACTCATAGCATGGGCGGCTGGGGGAGAAAATGGTTGCTGACTATGCCCAGGTGAGCGCACATGGGCTGGCAATGGTGATGGAGTAGTCCTAGAAGAATGCATGACACCAGGACTTGGAATCTGTGCTTGTGACCATGAATGAGGTGAATGTGCTGGTGACTGCATTTGTCTAAAATGCTGCTGGTTTTGAGGTGGGGTGGGATTCATGTTAGAGGTAGCATGTGGTGGAGATCGCATAGAATTCACAGGCATTTGGGATGGGTTGTTCATCATTTGAGGATGTGAAACTTGACCATAGGGGGACATTAATTCAGGAGATGCATTATTTTCTGGCCATGGTTTTGTAGGCATGTTTCTAGAATTGGGCCCTCCAACATAACCAGAATGATGATTTCTGTATACTTCCTGATTCATATTCTGTCCATACTGGTTCTGATTTGGAGCATAGGCCCCTCCATGATGCCTATAAGGCATGTTTGGTTGCATCTGATGGTTAGCATAATGATGAGGTCTTGGTGATGGTATAGGATGATACGGTGGATTTGTGTAAGGTTGATACCCAGTTGGTTGACAATGCACTCCCTACAGAAAGAATTTAATAAATAAAAAATCTGCTTTAACCATTCAAAAGTGTCAGTAACAATAAAATGTTTTAATGCTAAAAACTAATTTTCAAAACGTATAACTGATTCCTTTTGTGCTTTTCATAAAAGTATCAATAAAGCACAATTTAAAACTAGTGACATTTAAATGAAGTCCAAAATAATTATAAATATTTTAAAGAATCGGAAAAAAAAAAACATAAGAAAAAGAGTCCAAGTTTTAGAAAAGGAAGAATTAGGTAATATAAAATCAAGTATAAGAATCGCAATCAATAATAAATATCTAATAGTATTCAACTATCCAACTTTAATACATTTCAATCAATCACTAAAATATAATGCCGTAGCAGGCTGCTTCATTTTTTAATATTTGAGTGAATAATTTCATATGATATTAAAAACTAACTAAATCTATTTTTTAAAGTGCAATATTTTGATTATGGCTTATATAAGATTTAAGATAGGTAATGTCATAAATATCAGAATATTTTTCTATTAGACAGTACATTTCTTTTTCTATATAGCTTAAAACAATTTATAACTATCATGACGAAACAAAGTCAGTTTCTATTAATAATGCCCAATTTACACTTTTTCACTTCTCTGTTTATCACAAGAAAAAAAGAAATTTAGTTAGCAGTTTACAAACAGTTTAGGAAACTCTTCAATCAAAAATAAAAATTTGAAAAATACAAAGTTCAAGTACAGAAAAGCCTATAAGGTGATATTCCATAATTGTCAATTGAAAAATTGTATTAAGCCATAACAGAAGCATTTCTCTCTCTCTCTCTCTCTCTCTTAGAGGACATACATATAATTTTCCATAAAAGCTCAAAATATAATACAAATATTTTCTATGCTTCTAATACTTATTCATTTTCATAATGCCAAAGGGGAAGGAAGATTCATGCTGAAAAAAACTGACTATAAATTTTCAAATAATTTTTCAATTAATGAAGCCTTGCACACAAATATGGTGATATAAATCACCAAAAGTGTTGAATTCTTTTTCAGATTATTTCTTTGACAAATGGCTACATCTCAAGGAATTTCTTTGTCTTCATAAGTAACAAATGAGTTTTTGAAAAATTTCGAGTAAGAAATGGGTAAAATAAAAAAAATTGAAATAGCTTTTTAATTTCAATACATTATTTGGATTAATAGTGAAAACCTAGAAAATTAAAACAAAAGAATTTTTCAGTCAACAATCTCCTCAAGAAGTTTATGAATATTTACCAGAATGCTTCTTTCCAACCTGCATCTCATTTGATTTCAAAAATAAATATAAGAACTATATGGATATAATTGGACAAATAAATTAAAATTTATTAATGCTTCAGAGATACGATTTCTTGAATAAAACCCCTATTTCAGCATTTAGCATTACATTTTAAAATTGTTTATGTTCTTCCTTAATTAACCTTCCAGCGGGCGCACTAAAATTTTTTACACAAGCAGGCATGTGTCGTACTTTTTACAACACAATAATTTTCTTCATTTTTACTATGACAGTTGTAAGTTATTTCATTATAGTAATAAACTATAATATTATAATCAGAAAAGCAAACCTTTTTTATCAAGAGTGAAAATTAATTTTAATATTATTTGCTAAATCTAAAATTATACTGAAATAAGAGGAAGTAATGAGATTTAATATTATTTTTTAAACTTTCTACCAACTAAGATTGTGCAACAAAGACTTTCTTCTTAGTTTCTAATCAATGTCCTTGCATTCAAAACATTGAACTTTTGGTTGAGAGTGACACTTACAAGAATACTATATATTGCACCTACTGTATTTCATGGATTTTCACGATTGTTTTATTTCTTTCAAACACAAACCACAAACTCTTTCTCAATGATGGTCCAGGTTGTGATGTATAATTTGGACTTGAAGACAATGGTAATGTCATATGGCAATGATCAGATTTTTTGAGCTTGCGTAGTGAAGCAAGAGTCATGAAGAGTAGATCGATGAATGCAATATAATATACGGCCCCTCAAAAAGTAGGAGTTGCCCGTTAACAGTAGGAAATTCCCGTTTTTGTAAATATTTCGGAAACTATTATACATATGCACTTGAATTTTGGATACCGGAGTTATAACGTCTCAGCTTCGCTCTCATATAAAAATGTTACTATGTTACAATTCACTTTAACAGTCGTGTATAAAACTTTTTAAAAAACTATTAATTTTTTTATTTATGAATTTTTTTTCATGGTTTTATGTAAAAAAATAGTGTTATTTTAGAGAATTAAAAGAAATTTGAGAAATATATAGGGTCAGGTGGGGTAAAATGGGTAGAAAATACCCTACTTTTAGCTTTTCACTTAAAAACTATCGCCAAAATATTACTTTAAAAAAAATTTTTTTTCTATACATTACACATCTTAAGAGTAAAATTACGTAATTTCATTAGTAATTTGATATATATGTTTGCTGGGAGATAGTTTTTAACCATATGTTTTGTATATCCATTTTACCCAACCCAGGTGAAAATGGATATACTGTGGGGTAAAATGGGTATGCAAATCTGATACGGTAGCAAATGTTAAAAAAAAATTATTATTTGCTGCAATACAGTGATATAATAACAGTAAAACACAGATTTAAATATTTTTTATTAATTTATTTTAAAACCCTCAAATTCCCCCCCCAACCCCCCCCCCCCCCCCCCGGGGGGGGAGGTTCACCCACAAATAATTCTGCATATCTGTTATTCTTCAAAAAATTAATGACCTCCATTATTAAAATGTGGCTCATTCAAATTTTTTATTATTTGATCATCTTTGATATAATGTGTCATCTACAGCTCAAAAAATGAAAGTTGCCCATCTTAAATTTTTCAAATATTTCCTTTTATAGGTATCTTCCATCAAAAACCATAATTTTGCCAATGAATTCTAGCTTTGCTTTTTCCCTCAAATATAATGCTTTTACTCAGACACCTACTGTTAGATTTTGTCTTGCAGCTGTATTTTCTATAATATCATGTCCAGATACATCTGCAAGGAAATTACATTGCTATTTTCTCTTTCAATTTTTAGCCTTTCTATTAAATCTTCACTTGTTAAAATTTCACCAGCCTTTATCTACACACATTTGCATTTTTGCTTTGAATTATTCATGTATGCAGTTGTGAAATTTGAAGCTTTTGGTCATACTGCTGACAATTTTGCACATTTCAAATCTTTGATGAAGAAATTGTGATTTGTACACAAACCACAAACTTGAGGTGGAGACAAAGACAGGTTCTGAGAATTTGAAGGCATATCCAAGAAAACAGAAACATCTGGTTGCGAACTTTCAGCATTTGCCAAAGAGAGTGTTATTTGGTGTGGAATTGCTTTTAGGTTTTTAACCTAAAAGCATCCATTGAAAGCTGATAACCACATCTTGACATAAATTTTAAAGATTAAACAATTATGCGCTCCTCTCCATGAGAGAAAACTGGTAAATTTTCTTATCCTTTACATACAGAATTTGTTTCAACAAGTTATGATATGGAATATTTATGTTTTGTTAATTTTCAACTTCATACATGAATTATTTATTTAAAGAAAAAAAGTCATGCTGTATCTACCCCACACAAGATGCAGAATGTTAAGCCTAATCATATACCCATTTTCTAAATAAGAAATTTAAAAAAATATTTTTTTTTCTCTTGGCTGCAAGTTGAAGCAGCAGTAGAAATGTCCAAAAAAAGATATTATGCCACTATAATAAGAATTCCTCAATAATCTGGTCCTTGCAGTGAAAGTTAGAACGCATAACACATAGTATAAACCTGGCCACTTCAGTTTGATGTGTCACCACTCACTCATAAAGAAACTGTGAAAAAAATATCAGTTGAGGAATGGAAGTCAGAACAGCTAACTATAATATCCAACTCAAAAAACTAGAAATATAATTAAAAATCTGTCGTTTTATAAGCCATATATTTTGACTACCCATTTTATCCCACCTGACCATAATACTTCCCCCTAAAATTCATTTAACATGGAAAACACATTATTCAAAACCTTATAACTCTTGATATTTTAATCAAAACTCTATAAAAAATTTTGAGGTAGGCTAATTTCATGACAGGGAGTCGATTCAGCGAAAAAATTGATAGGTGTAATGGGAAAATTCCAAGACAGCTGTTAATTATCTATGTTTATGAATGTTAACAGTCTTTTTATCTGAATAAACCTGTCCTCTTGAGCCATTAAAATCGACACTAGTTTTGTGAAGATTCCATAATATATACCAGAGTTACAGAAGTGTCCCAATCATTTTGTTGACGACTGTACCACCCCAGTGGCAGAATACTTTTCAATAATCTGCAACGGAGGTTGGGTCTCTTAAAAATAGTCTGCAGAATAGTGCGCGACTATATATTTTGCTTTCTTTTTTTGAAATATTTATATCAACCTACAACTATTAAAATATGACAAACATAAATTAAAAATCATATAACATCTTTATTATTTGTATAATATAATTGTATAAATTAATAAACAAAAGCATATGAAGATTAATCTTTTTCTTTGGGCAGATAATTAACGATAATGAAGTATCAAGTAGTTTAAGAAGTAATATTAAGCAATGAGTTTTATGAACTGCAAAAGTATCATTTATATATTTTTTTCAAGATCCCATCCATTTTAAAGTTTATGTTGCTATTTTCATTGTGTAATATGCTAGCTCTTTCTGCAGTAAATGTAAACTGAATTCAGATCGGGAAATACACATCTAGATATTAACACATGAATCTCGTCGCATATGATTAGCATCTTTCTTTCAGTAACATCTTTACATACTTCTTATCACTTCTTTTAAAGTTTATTTTGTATTTATCGTTTCTAATCCCTTATTATATCATGCATCAAAGGTAAAAGAAATTCATAGATATAGGAAATGGGAAATATTCTTACATCTGTGCATTATTATTAAGCCATACAGTATTCTACCTAAAACCAATTCTTAAGATCTTTAACATAAAGATATTTTTAATTTGATAGGTGTTTTCATAGAAATAATGATGTTAAAGTTCATATTCACTCAACTTAATATTTTGTGTAGAACTATTTAAGTAAATTAATATTATTATTTACAGCTAAAAATGATGTACGGCCAAGATAAAATATGAAATACTTCTTTTTAAAGATGCATTTTTTTCTTCCTAAAATTAAATTTTGTTTTTTAAAGATCTTTAATCATCTATTTAAATTTAAATAAAAAGCTTGAACAATTTATTCTAATAGCTTTTATACACACTTGAGAAACATCTTGCATTCTCTCAGAAGGATTTGGGGAAATTGGACTGAGTAGGAGCTAATTTATTTTCTCTTTGAAAGTAGAGACAAATATTGTACTTGGAGATAAACAATTTGCGAATTGGACTAAAATTTGAATTGGGATCAGAATCAGACTAAAAGATACTTTTTATATTAACATTCTTTAAGGAGAAATTTAAAACTATTTTAGAAAAAATTTGTATGATATTTTTAGGCTTTGTTATATAAACTGCTTCATATTTAATATTATTTACTAGAGAACTAGCTTTAAGATTTTTCAGAGCCTGCATTTAGAATAAATAGGAATTAGGAAATCAGGAATTTTTTAAATATGCTGACTTCTCTAAAATGGATTAGAATATAAAAATTTTATCATAAGAGAAGTCAAAATTTTCTTACTGGTATAAATTATACAAATGAAAAGTAAGCATCGATTTCTTCTCTTTTCTCTTCGTGGACTTATGGTATGTACTCTGATTTTATATGCTGCATTGTGTAAATAATCTAGCTGGGTTCTAATAAAGGTCAGATTACTCCTTTTATGTTTGAGAAGTGTCTTATAATTGTTTCTCAATAATTTTGTAATTCACTAGCATTTGGGCAAGTACAAATATACTTTGAGTTATTACACCAGACATTAAATGTTCTGCTTGTGAATTTTTTTTTTGTACATCACCTATTTAATGCTTAATCCTCTAGAGCACTAATTATTTTTGAACTTTGCTGTTGTTAGGGTTAGAAAACTTAGCATAAAGTTTAATAAATCACTTTTTGTATTTAATTAGCTCTGAAATTATAAATACTTTATCTCATGATCTTTTAAGAAAATATGGATATAAATACAAGACTATCTATTTTGTTAGACTGAACAGGAAAGCGTAAAAATCGCGATCGCCTGGAGGGTTAAAAAAAAAATATTGAAACATATTTGTTTAAGATTTCAAAAAATAGAGTTTTAATTCTAGTAGTGATCTAGTCGTAATTAGAACTAAAACCAGAAGACTATTCTTAACTGCAGGGTTGATTGAGGTCCTGTAGATATAGACAGAGTTTGGAATTTTACTTTCTAAAATCCAGAATTTTCCTGACATTGGAAATGTCATCTTATCTTTCTTATTATATTTTGCTTTATAACAAACATGCTATTCAGAAATTGCAGTAGATTAAATTTTAAAATTAGCAAGAACAACTTCTTTTCATATTATACTTATGATCTTTTCATCAAAACAAAAAAATTTAAGTGAGAGATTTGATATCTGAATATCATAATGGATACTTTGTTATTCCAGATTTTAGAGTTAATTTGTGAATAACTTGGCAATTTATTAAAAGTCTTCACCTTCCTTGAGACCAGTCTCTTCTTTACAGGTTCACTTATCTTTCTAGCCCTAACATTTTTTAAATGAAAAAAAGTTGCCTGGCATCAGTTGTCTGGCTGGACCAATTCTGAATCATTGGTGAATGGAAATTTTATCGTCAGTTTCAGAGTTAAAACCTCCAATGTGGAAGGTAATTTTATTTTTAATGTATTTATAGTTTTTTTTTTTTTTTGAATATTGAGAAGTACATTGGGCAGATAAATGTAGAAATGCTTGTAGTGAACAGAAAGTTAGTTTTTTAATTAGTACGATTATACTTCTCTATTTAAATCATTTGAAAATATGTATACTATATAAAAATGTTCTATATTATCTTAAATTATGTCAGATTTAGGTAGATTCTCATGAGGAGTCTACCTATTCAATATTCTCAATGACAGGACTTCCAGAGGAATTTTTAGATTTCCATCAGTCGACGGCCTAGAACCTCTAAAACTAATGTCTAAAGTTTATAATTATAAATATATATATATACATGCAAGTCTTCCCATGTTATCTTGATGAACGATACTGAGTAATTTTGATTCAAATTCTAACCGTCATGGGATATTCGTGAAGAAGATGAAATCTCTGTCATAGCGTCAGATGTATATCCAGCTGAAAGGGAGGTGGAAATTTTCATTTTCCTACATTCCTTAAATTGAAAATAGAAAGAAAATTTAGATTAGGTGAATTATTGCCTTATCATACTTGAACAATTTTGATTACATACTTTTTTTGAGAGCTAGAAAGTTTCCTGCTTTTCTTGCTTAGAAGTTTTTTATAGCTGAAAGTGATTCTTCCACTCCTTCCCTTCCCTCTTTCCAATCAGCTCATTCTTGCATCTCCAATTTTATGAGAATGAGGGTAAAGTTTCTTTCCTCAGTAATATTATGTAGAGGACGATATGGCTAAATCTACCTTGCAACTTGCTTTGAACATGATACTAGAAGTAATTTTGATTAGTTTTAAAGGCAAGGGATATTTTGTAAGGGATGGTGAAAATCTCTGCTGAGTTCTTGATATGGCTAAAGCTCAGGGGGGTTGGAAATGAGGGGCTAAATTTCATTCTCCATTGACTTCGCATTGAGATGAGAAAGAAAGATACAAATTAGGTTAATATTATTGCCTTAGCAGAGCCAATTAACTTTGTATTGTGAATTTTTTGCTCCTGTTCATTGCTTAAAGTTACGCCTTAGAGAGCATTTTCTAATCCCGATTCCACAATTATCGCTTTCCCATAGTCTTGTTAATTGCGAGTAAAAAAATTTTCTAGTTAGGTGAATTATCAATTTATCACTAATGAACACTTTTTTACTTCAAAAGTTTTGGTGGCTAGAATTACAACAGTTATTGCGCTTTAAAACAATTTATTCCCATTCCTCCAATTTATCAGTTGTCCATATGCTAGTGATATGATAGAAAGAAAATTTCCAATAGGGAAATTTATAACCTTATATAACAAACTACTTTTATACTGAAGTTTTTGCAGCAAGAATTACTGCAGTTACGAAGTTCTCATCAGTCGACACTTCTTCCACTTTACGGTAAACAAGTTGATATACCTGGCTTTGTCCAGTTAAAATGCTTTAATCGACTTAATATATTTTTTAATGCAGAACTTCTATTAGATATAACTAGAATACACAAATTTTTTTTCTATCTAGAAACGTTGTTCCAATTAAATGGAATATCAATTTGAATACTATATTTAAAATGTTCATTTTCTCTCCATCATAAGTATTATTTTTTATATAGGTACTTCAAATTTTTAACAAAGTTGCAAAGTAAATTAGTAATGATTAATTATATTTGAAATAATTAAATAACTAGTTAATTATTACATAATTTAAAACAGAAAATAAAATAGAAATCAATAAATTGGTCCTTTACTAAATTGTTAATCATCTACTAAATTTACTTACATTATTTAAGAATTATAAAATTGGCGTGAAAATTCTTCGCATAGCTATTCTTGTTCTTCAAACAATGAAAGCCATTCTTAATTCATTATAAAATTAATTTTGAAAATATAAAAAATAGGAAGAAATTTATAGAAGTGAAATTTTATGCCGCGAAAAACTAATTTTAAAAATTTATGTATTGTGCAAAATATTTTGTAGTAGAATTGTTGAGAAACGCCTTCCTTAATTTTTAATTAATGAGAATTTTAACAAATTTTAGCTTTGAAAGTTAGAGGTGACTTCAGTCTTAAATAAAATGTTTGCATTGATTGAAATCAGTCCAGTGGTTTAGGGATGTGGAAACATACAACGCCTCAATGAGCTTTTATTTAAATCTCAAGATAACATCAGACCATTGCTGGCTAAATATAGGTCTTGAGAAGGTTTAAGTGAAAGATTTCATCTACAATTAATTAACGTCATTTTTTAATGTGTAAGTAAATAGTTAATTTTAAAATTTTATAACTGTTTGATTATTAAAATGTAAAATCAACAGTTAGTTTTTAATATTTATTTTGATAATTAGTTAATTTGACAACGAAATTCACTTATTTGATATTTAACTAAACATGGTGGGACTAGATTTTATTGAATAAATTCAATATAAAATAGCAAAAAAGAGATAGATATTTAAGTAGGAGTTCCCTTTATCCTTTTGAACTGAAATATTCTTTAACTTTAAAATTGTACTGGGGGGATTTTCTACCTAGTATTTTGATTTTGAATCATTTGTGAGTGAGTTTAGATTTTGAATCAAATTGGCTGGCTCACATACATCCATGCTCATTTAAACACATGTATTGAGATTTGTCTCACAAGTGTTTTAATAATTTTATTCTCTATATGTGGGAATTTGTGACTCTTATTCTCTGTAACCTAAGATTTCTTTCTAAATGAAGCCCATTTTAGAAATTTAAATCTCTATTCGTATCACATGTATTTTACCCATGCAAAGTAATGTTGCTTTAATTATATTGTAACCTAGATTAAATAAATTAATTTTAAATTTGAGGTCTTTCTTCATTTGTGCCGTTAAGAGTCGTTTCTTTGTTTACTGTTTCCCAGATAGGCTTTATGTTAACTCAGGAGATATCTTGCTCTCCTGCTGGGATGTTTACTTTTTTTGTCAGCTCCCTACCTGTTGAGATGATTCTGTGTTGAGGACATATAAAAAAAATTGACTATGTAATTACAACAGTACCATATAACCTTGATATAGAGATAGGATAAAGGCTGTGATGAAGATAAAAAAAACAAAATGTCATGAAAATGACACGCTGTAAATATTGTACAGATACGGATTAAATATTATGCCTCATTTTTATTTGGATCAATATGTAATATTTCATACTTTTTTAACATTACACGACTACCTCTGACCTTGAAGCTTACAGAAAAGGGGATTTTTTTACTATCAGAGCCTTACTGCATTTTTTAAATGGGCATCTACCTTAACAGCTATCGTCACGCTGACTTGTTTTTTATAAACTCTGACAAATTGATCTTAAAATTATCCAATCATCAGGTGGAAAATCATCCGGATCCGATTTTCCCGCTTTTTGTACTTATTTGTAAATGATATTTTGCAGGACTTCACGTGACTTTTTTCTTTATAAAATAAATCTGAGTTTATATATTTAGTTTTATTATAATATTTGCTAAAATATTGATATTATAAAGCATTTTATTAATTGTTATCCTATTTTAAATAAGAGTAGAGAAAACATTATTTATAATATAGTAAAATGATTTTAATGTGGAAAAATTCAACACAGTAAACAGGACCTATATTTGTTTCATAATTTTTTTGTGATGCCAGTAAATGGCATTCCAGTATTAAGTGTTTTACTGTTCCTTCGCTTAATGTATGTCGTTATTCAATTTGAAAATCTAGCTACTTCATGGTTTCCTTTTTTTTATTTTGCACAACCTAATATGGTTTCTGATATGTTCATTTGTGACTATTAAGTGTGTATGTAATGTGCCATTCTTCAAGTAACTTTCAAGATCACTATTGAATTTTTCAGTACATTTGTAAATTTTCTCTCTGGTAGTGTTCTTTTTCCTGGGATAAATATAATAAAATTCACATATTTGATTAAGTCAATTTGAAATTTCCATACCAGTATTGTTTTTTTAAAGAAGCTTAATTCATCTAATGGACTCGGTTAGTAATCGACGTATTTGTGCTATGTTACTTATAAACATGATTTATATAAAATTGATTTCAAATATTTTTTTTTGATTTAAATAAAACAGGGAAAAATCACTTTAAAAATCCTATTGCTTTTAAGAGCTGGTTTACGCTAATAAAACGCGCTTACTTAATTATAACAGATGGTTTATTTCAGAAAAATTTCCTTGATAAAATTCTCGAGCAAACATCATGATGAATTTTCAAATAATTATATGGATAAGGATTCTTTAAATATAATATTTCACATAAAAAAGACGCGATAAAAACCGGTGAGATTCTTCAGTGGATCCATTGTGTTATTTTTTGTCTTTCTTTCATAGTTTTATCATTTCAGTTCACGCATTTTATTATATAATTTACTATTTTTCCTATTTCTGGTCTTCTTTCATTTTTTTTTTTTTGCACGGTGACAAAAATGCATGCTAGTACTCTGGGCAAAAAATATCAATTTATATCACTTATATTTGTCAATTGATTTAATTAAAGAATCAGCTCATGTATCCTGTAGTCAGGCATTAGGAGCTTCAGTCTTATTCTCAAGATTTAGGTACAAAGGGTGGGTTATTGCTTAAAGGCAACTAAAACTGGCTTCAAGTGTTAAAAGAGCTTTTATTTAATCTAACCTTAGAATTCAGATTAACTTTCAGATTACTTTGTACTGTTAAACCTTACACACTATTTTTGCTAAGACAGCGCAAATAACTTTGAAAAAATGTTTTCTACATCATATATCTAAGATTATTATTTAGTAATGATAGTATTTAAATAAAAATGTAGATCTGACTATAAGTTTCTACAGATTAGAGGAGCCCTGGTGTAATTTTTCAGATGCATGTATATAATCGCATGTAAGTATATCTTAAAAATTATTTTTGGTTAAATATTGTGATTGTTTTGTACCCAGATTTGCTAGAATCGGTAATTGATGGCATAAATATTTTATGACTAATATTAGAAGAGGATTCCATTATATTTAGTAGTAATTCAATCTTGGTAGCAGATTAGTTTCTGGCAATTTTAACTGTAACATGAGAAACCTTTTTTTTTTTTGAAAGCAGAAAATTGAAAGTAAATTACTTCCACTCTAGTTGACAACAAGAATCTTTCACCAATTGTAGAATTGATTTTGATTTTATATATTCTTTCATCACTGATTTATGGAATGATACAAAATTGAAATCAAGGTCAACATAGATTGCTAATTTATACTATTTCTTTATTGATGTTCTGAAAAAAATTTTATTTTTCCATTGTTCACAGAGCAAGATGTACAATGGCTTACATACCCCAGTGCAATCAATAAATAAATAATTTTAATCAACTCTTAAAATCTTGAGTTACTTCAAGGGAGGGAAAAAAAAACTATTGAAATCTCCAGTTGTTCCTTTTTGATATCATTCAATATTTTCATGCAGTTTTGCATTTAGATTAGAATTAGGATTTTTTTCATATGTGCTTTCCTTCAAACTTTATACTGTGAGAATTAAAAGACATATATACTATAAATTATTTCTTTGTCATTACCATAATTATTATATATTAGTTACCCATGTGTTAAGATTTTTTTCCTTTTTTATTCTTTTCTTTTTTACACGCTTCTATTTAAATTGACTTGTTTTATGTTTTTAAAGATGGAATTTTGTAATATTTTCCATCTAATGATCAAGTGCTACTACAGTTTGAAATTTTACACCTATGTGTTTCTTTCCATGCTCAGTATACCATTTGTAGATATTTTTCAGAACATTAGGTTAATCAATTAATTTAATTAAATTTTGATTCCATGTGACTGTTGCCACCTTGTTGTGAGTTTGAGAGAAAAATTAAAAAAAATTTCTATTATATTTATAATAATGAATTATAAATTAAAGATTAAAAGTAGAAAATAATTAAATTAAAACATATAATTGGTAGTACAGTAACGAATGTTTTTTTAAATATTTTTTATTTGAATGTGTATATATTTCTAATTTGTGTGTCATTTGCTCTTTTCCAATTTTTTAGTTAGAATTGTCTCAGTGAATTTTCTGATTATTTAATTTTCTGTGAGAGGCATAAAATTAATTTGGAATACATAATGTTTAGCTTAGCTTTATATTTTTATTCAGTTCTGTTATAATAAAATATGTGAAAGTTTTTACACTAATACATATCTGAACTACTTGTCCATAGTTACTTGATAGGAATTCATCTTTTTTTTGTGTAGTTATCAAGTAATTCTCATTCTTATAAATCTTAAGTAAATACTAGTTATATATTTGGGTATATACTCAGAGGTGACGCAGAGGGGATCCAGAACTAACTGTATTCAACTAGTTGATAAATAATAATCTGGCAAAAAATTTGGAGACCATTCATTACACTCCCCCTGCAAGACCAGTAAATACATTCTGTATATAGTAGAGTAAGAAACACTGCACGCCAAGCGACGTAGATTTTGACAGTGCCTGTCAGACTACTTGTAATGTTATCATGTCTCATAAAATAAATCCCATCAGGGATATTAAAGTTATTAACTAATCTCTTTCTAAAGAACTTATGAATTATTTTAAACTCACATTGCTAAAATATGCAATCCTTCACAAGATCCTTCGTCTGCTCCCCTTTTTTTTTCCCTATGACCTAGTGATCTGACTTGACTAGCACGCTTAACCTCCTCATATCGGTATTGGTCACGGCTAATGCTTTTCACGTTACGCATTCCGACACGTTGGCAGGAGCTTTTTCTGAAATTACACGGTTTTACTTTGAGATGCTCGTATATAGATAAAATTGCTTTTGTGATTACATGCTACATGATTACGAAAACTTAAAGCAGCATTATTTACTAGCCTGAAAATAAACCCTGTCTGATCACTCTAAGGCTGCAAATCAATCATTTTTACAAATGTATGAAAAAGAACAAATTTCGAAATTGATAAAGACGAGGAACGATTGTCAATTTAAGCTGCTCTAAGCATTAGTTAAGAAATATGGAATTCATTATTATACACACTTTCAAAATGTACTAATATATGCAAATGCAAATTCCATAAAATCAAAAAGGTATCAAAATTTTAGAGGAAGATAGCTCTGTTCTTCCTTGTTTTAAATAATAAACAATGATACTTAGATATCTTATATATGTATAATTGTGCAGAACAATTTATCAGTTTCATACAAACCATTAAAATGCATATCAGGATAAATGTATTAAGTTTCAAAGTTTTGTTTCAGAAAAAAAGCAATTATTTATTGCATTTTAAATTAAAAGCATACAAGAAAGAATTTTTTTGACATACTTAATTTTTTTTTAAATAAACAGGAGGCATAAATTTTAAATAACATCTAAACATATTGAAGAATATTTCATTTATATGAGAAGTGATGTAGTTTTGAAAATTCCAAAACAGAAGACACCAAGTGCTGTGTTAAAACGGAAAAGTAACCAATATAATTTTCTGCATGGGTATTTTTATAGTTTGTTTAATATTACTCTTAAACTACTCTGATAATTTCATTATCAAATATCTGCCCAAAGAAAAGATTAATCTTTCATATGCCTTTTTAC